>SJXQ01000213.1:562708-596665 GCA_006408695.1 Aepyceros melampus | reverse complement strand
AGTCATGCGAAGCCTCAACACTTTCCACTGGCTCTTTAGGTTACATCTCTGGCCCAGGCAAGGACAGGCAGGCAGTGAGGCCTCTCTACCCAAGACCCTGGAGCAGCCATTCTGTGGCCACATCTCTGAGAATGTTCCCCACCACCAGCCCTGCCAGGGCCTGTTGGGGTGAGACACTGCTAAGGGGTGAGTGGTCACTTTCAGGAGCTTCCTGTGACCTGCCACAGTCCCACCTGGTACCCTGACCCTGGGACCAGCAAGAGGACAACAGGCATCCCAGCTGTGCCAAGGCAGGCCCAGCCCAGCGAAGGCAGGGCGATGCCCCCGGCACTGGACAACCTGGCCCCTCTCTGGAGGTCAGGTGGGATGGGAAGTGATCGCACAGCCATCTGCAAACAGGGGAGGGGTATCATGCAGACGCCCAAGAACTTGACATTTGGCTCTGTTGATTACTTTATGCTCCCCTGTTCCAAAGATGAGGGAGTGGAAATGAGGACCAAGCTTTCCTCCTTAGTCCATTACTTCCTGAGTTCAAAGAAGCCCTGATGACCCTAAAGAAATGATTTCTTAACTCACAGAATCGTGTACATCAATTACATTTCAATTAAAAAAAAATTACCAAGAGGTATTTATAGACATGTTACAATAAAATTACAGCTGTGTGTGGGATTTCCCTGGCAGTCCAGTGGTTAGACTCTGCCCTTCCAATGCAAGGGGTACAGGTTTGATCCCTGGTTGGGAAACTAAGATCCCACATCCTGTGCAGCCCCCCCACCAAAAAAAAGAATTATAACTGCGTGGGGGGCGGGGAAAGGAAAGGAAGAAAGAAATAATTTCTCACCAGGCTAGTCTGTATTTAGTTAACCTAGACTTATGGTCATCATTTATGTCTGCTTAGCAACCATCTCTACAGAGCATGAAGCAACCTGGAGAATTTTGTAAAATGTTTCTTTATTTGGTTGCAGCATGCGGGATCGTCACTGCATGATGCGGGATCTTTCTCTGATGCGGTTCATGGACTCCTAGTTGTGGTGCACAGGCTCAGTAGTTAGGGTTCACAGGCTTAGTTGCTCTGTGGCACATGGGATCCAAGTTCCCCGACTAGGGATTGAACCCGAGTCCCCTGAGTTAGAAAGCAGACTCTCAACCAGTGGACTACCAGGGAAGTCCCAATCTGGAGAAGTTTTAACAAAGAACCCTTCAGACCCCTCAGCAGGCAGAACTGTCTCACAGTTCAAGGCTGAAAACAGAGGCAGGACTGCAGTCAGTCTTGAAACCTAAGTCCGGATTGAAGAATGGAAGCAATCACAGGCTGTGGGTGGCAGCGTGAACTGGCACACTTTTTTCTGGGGCTACGTATATTAAGATGTAGAAACTCCCCTTTGACTCAGCAGAGCTACCACTGGGCATTTATCCCACCGATACATGACATTTGCACATTTACAACAAGGATACCCCAAGGAGAGTCACTGTGAGGGATGGGCCAGATGCTGGAAACGACCAGCATCACTGTCCAGGGTCAGTGACCAGCGTCCAATGCCCATCAGTACGAAATGTTACAGAAGATTCTTTTGGTCCATCCATACGAAAAAATACTATACCACAGTGAATGAGCATGAAGTTGGTTTACACATGCTTCCATGTAATGCTGACTTGTCAATAATCAAACACAGCAAGACGGAGAATCACACATATGGTATAACCCCGGGGTGTAAAAACAGACAAGCAAAACATGTCTGGAAGGACATGTAGGAAACTGTTAACCATGGTCACTTCTGGGGCCAAGCAGTCTTATTTTTCATTTTATCATGTCCTGTTTGGGTTTTAAGAAGTCATATGCTTATAGAATATACTATATGAATCCCATGGACAAAGGAGCCTGGCAGGCCACAGTTCATAGGGTCGCAAAGAGTTGGACACGACTGAAACAACTTAGCATGTATAGCATATGCTATATTTCTAAAATGGATGAATAAAATCGAAGAACAAAATGTGAGGTGAAGGGAAACAGGGACCCTGGTTTGGGTCAGGTTCTATCTACCGATTAGATTCTTAACTGGGTAACTGCTTGCGAAAACATTTTGCAACATTTGCAGTTGAGGTTTAAAGCCCTAAGCGTGGAGGGGTGAAGTTGCAGGGAACAGCTTGGCCGGTTTTCTGAAGTTCTCTAAACAAGGGCAAGGTTCTCTTGCAAGATGTCAGGGTACAGACATATCAGAACAGGAAGAGGGAGCCCACTGGCCCTTGTGGAGAAGCGGTACTTTCAGCTCCACCAGGAGACTTTGAATTTTCTATTTATGCTTCTCTTTCAGATAGGTGGGGAGGAAAGTTAGAGCTGTACTTTGGTGAAAGTGGGAAGAGAAGCTCCCAGAAAAAAAGACAGTGGCAGCCACCTTGTGGGCAGTGGGACCTTCTTCTGAATTCTCACTTCTTTAGGGGCTTAAACAGGAACCACACACACCAACTCTTTCTAGTCATCCTACATGGAAAAGGAAATGACTCTTCCACAACCTCGTTACTAATACTCTAAGTATTTCCAAGAAACTTCCAAGAAAGTTTTAGTCTTAATTCTGAGAAGCTCTTCTACATCCTCAAACGTCCTCAAACAAATCTCTGGAAAACCAAACCCCGGTGATGGAACATCAAAGGGAAAGCCAAGATTTCTTTCTGGGGCTTGTGTTTGATCTTGCACTGGACTTTGATAAGTTCTAAGAAGCTGGGTTTCTGAGAGGGGATGGGATGCTTACAAATGCTCAGGATACAGAAGGTCTTGGAGTCGACCCTCTCCCTCTCCCTGGAGGGGACAGGAGGCGGCGTGGGGGGTGGGTAGCACTTACCTGGCACCCTGTCCACAGAGGCAAACACGGAGCGCTGCACCGTGGGGTCGCTGCTGCCCCGGCGGCACTGGTCGTAGAAGCGGAAGGGCAGGTGCTGGGCGGAAGACGAGCCGAGTCCAAACCCCAAGACCTCAGTCGTCGGCTGGATCGGAAGGTCCAGGAGGGCTATGTTCAAACAAACCCGTGGTTCAAGCTCAGCACGCATGATGGGCGGTAGGTGATCAGACTTGGGTGGCTGTAGTTGGTGTGGCTGTGGCCCAGCCAGGCACATCCCTTGGGCGATTCTAGGTAGGCAGCCGGTAGCCTCGAGCTGGGGAGACCAGCGTGACACCGAGGGTCTCGACTGAGGCTCAAAACACAAGGGGCGCCTTGCGCGGGGTTCAGAGAGGAAGGCCAGGCCCATCTTCACCTCAGATTCTCGGTTTCCATGCACAAAAAACCATACCAAGGCTTAGCGTTGTGTACGGTTTCAGACCCTGAAACAAATGGGGCCAGTTCTGCCACGAAATTCACAGATCTATGTGTGCAGGGAAGAGTGTGTGAGAGAGAACACACACGCACCTGCGCTTGTGTATTTATGACTCTGTGTGTGTATCTGTTACTGTCTTCCCTTCCACACACAAATCTCACAATACAGCAACATTTGGAGGGGCCTTTTAAAATTTATTTAAGGAATACCCAACACGTGGGACTTTCCAGGCGGTACAGTGAAGACGACTCCACACTTCCAACGCAGGGGACCACAGGATCGATCCCTGATTGGGGAACTAAGATCCCAGATGCCGCACGGCATGGCCCCCTACCCGCCAAAAAAAACGAAGAAATACCCAAGGCGTTAGTTCTAACAGCCACTTCACAGCATAATTCTCCATTTTCAAATGAAATATTTAGCCTTCATGCCAACTGTGAGAGATTGCTTTACATTAAAAAAAAAAAAAACACTCTGGAAATAAATCTTTAGAGAAAGGACTGAATGATTTAAGTCACTTTGCACATTACAAAATGCTTCCGTAATGATTTTGGAGGCCAAGTTTCAGCTAAGTGAGAAATGAGATGCGGACTATGTGTGATGCAGGCTTGTGCTGATCAGCGGAGCACATGCAGGAAATAACTACCCACCACGCCCAGAAACCCTGCCCTCTAAGCTACTTTCAGGAGACCCCTTAAGAACACTCCCCTTCTCCCCTAGCGGACTGCTCGGGGCTTGAGCCGAAAGGCCCTGGTTTCTTGAGATAGGCTGGTGGTGACTTCGAAGTTGATAGAATGCCTTTTCCCCAAGGAGGATGCTGTTCTTTCTGCCCTGATGAAGGGAAGGCTCTCACATCAGCACCTTCTAAGAAAGCTGGGGCCTTCCTGACACTGGATGGCGCAGGGCCTCCTCATGGATTTACCACATCCCTGCGCCATGTGAAACGACGCTTGCAAATCCAGTGCTGGGTCCCGGCCCCCTCATCAGGCAGGGCTGCCTCTCGTGAGAGCTGGGAACGAAGAGGAGGAAGGGACGGGCTTTAGCGCAGCAACTCCTGCCTTTGGGTTCTGCCTACCAGCTGCCTGTGTGGCTTTGGGCAAGTCGCCAAGCCTCAGTTTACTCATCTATAAAATGGGTGAACAGGCCCTACTCATCTCCAGGGTGGTTTTAAGGGTCAGAGGTGGTAGACAAGAATCAAAGTGAAGTGAAGTGAAGTCACTCAGTTGTGTCCGACTCTTTTCGACCCCATGGACTATAGTCTACCAGGCTCCTTCCTCAGTCCATGGAATTTTCCAGGCAACGAGAATCAAGGCACTCTACAAATATAAGTTAGAGGACGCCATGTGCTGGAGGGGAGCACCATTGTCCACACAGATGGCCGCACCTCTTTGAGCAGCCTCAGACATTCTAGAAGCCAAATGCTTAGGATTCTCCATCCTCTCACCAAAACACAACTGATTCCTGCACCGCGGGTGTCCTGTCCCAGAGGAGTCATCAGGGTGCGCGAGGTCACCGTGAGACCCACGCTGATGGCTCAGAGGACACCCAGAGGGGCGCCGCACTCACCTGCTATCCTCTGCATCTTCATGCGTCTCGCCTGGATGCGGCCCTTGGCCAGGCGCTGCTTGGCGATGATACAGCGGATGTGGTCCGAGAAGATGAAGGTGGCTTGCAGGATGGGGAAGGGCTTGGAGTGGGGGCTGGACGCAGGCTTGTGGATGGTGATATTCAGGGCGCGGCTGTCGTCCTCCACGCCAGTCACCTGCATGTCCTGGGGCGGGGAGGGGGCCAAAGAAATGATGTCGTTAGGTTCAGTTAGGAAGGTCATTCCGTTAGGAAGGTCGCTGCTTGGAGGCTGTGGACCCACATTTCCTCTAGAACAAGGGCCCTCAGACTGAAGTTTGCTTTTGCTCTGAAGGAGACCATCAGTCCCCCAAGTGCAAGAGTGTTGAGGATGGGCACAAACCAGACCAGGCCTGGTGGGAGACGACAGGGTGGGAAGCACAGCTGGCTCAGTGGCTGGTGCTGGCTGCGGTGGCTGGTCTTGTCCCCACAAAGACTTGAGTCAGCTGGTGAACGTGCAGGATGCCAGCGGCCTGTGGGATCACAGTGCTTGACCAGGGATTGAACCCGCACCCCCTTGCATTGGAAGGCGGATTCTTAACCACCGGACCAGCTGGGAAGTCCCAAACCCTAACAATTCTTGCTTCTGAGAAACTAGAGATAACAAACTCAAGGCTAGTTCTTTCTGGCATGATTTCACCTACTAACAATTCCTTTCCTGCTTCTCTTAAGAAAGTGAAAATCGCTCAGTTGCGTCCAACTCTTTGGGACCCCAAGGATTATACAGTCCATGGAATTCTTCAGGCCAGAATATTGGAGTGGGTAGCCTTTCCCTTCTCCAGGGGATCTTCCCAACCCAGGGATTGAACTCAGGTCTCCCGCATTGCAGGCAGATTCTTTACCATATGAACCACAAATGAAGCCCAAGAATACCAGAGTGGGTAGTCTATCCCTTCCCCAGCAGGTCTTCCCGACCCAGCAATTGAAGTGGGGTCTCCTGCATTGAAGGCAGATTCTTTACCAACTGAGCTACCAGGGAGGCCCTCTCTCTTAAGAAGAGAGCATCATTAGCTCCTATTTGTATGTCTCTGATGAATTCCTGGTCCCTAAAGGAAAAAGCTAACTCTGAGAAAGAGATATTTGAAGAAAGTTGCCCTTGAAAGGTAGAGAAGGACTCACGTAGCCAAGTATTAGGACAAATGCGATCCAAAGCCTCAGAATGGATTCTGTGCAAAGAATCTGCTTCCCACTGAGGTTTGAGATAAAAGCAGAGGACAGGAGACGAGCATGAAAGTCAAAGGCTAGAGGAGGGGGCAGGAATGTTGAAAAGGCTCATGAAACAAGACAGAGACTGTCCATAGGCATTCCACCTGGCACGGAATGTTGCAGTGGGGATTAGATGAGATATTACGCTTTTAAAATGGAGAAAGAGGCTGGCGCGTGGTAACAGCCTGACAAATAGGCGCTCCTGGAAGACAACCAAAAGAAAAGGTTTATGTGGCTTTCATTGTCTGATGGACGACACGTATTAATCCTTTGAGGGAGAAAAACACTTTCCTGACACTAAATTCTAAAGGAAATTGATTATAAGCCTAGATAAATAAGAAGAAGCACTAAGTTACTTAATGGACAGTCTCCGACGTGGAAGTCTTTTTTTAAAATGCGAGCTTCTTCAGATAGTTGCTGTGCACATCAACCTTCTGTAAAAGACATTTTTTTAATGGAAAGATCTTGAAAAAGAGGAGGCTGGGAAGTGGTTGCAACAGCATCTTCAAACCCATGGGTGGTCCTCTCAGGGAGGGGGGTCACACTGGAGACGGATGTGGGTTGGCCCCGGCAAGGCCTTGCCAGCAACCAGGACTGCCCAACAAGGAAACAGGCCCAGCGTAGGGCAAGTAAGGCTCAGGGGCCCTGGTGGGGGAATGGGGTGGAAGGCTGTTTCCAGCTCGCCAGGCTCTATGCTTCCTTTGACCAACCAGCTGGCATTAGTCACCCAGCATTAGACAAACACTAAGAAAACCCAAGCTCCAGCTTGGCGTTTGGCAATTTAAGAACCCAGGCTTGATGGAGAGATGGAGGACACAGGAACTTCCATAAATCACCAGCGGTAACAATCATTCTAGAGAGGAAATGGGCCCAGCCCAACTTCTTGGTATCTGCCCGAGGGAAACTCTGGTCCAAGTGAACAAGGAAGTCGGGACAATTTTGTTCACGGCAGCACTGTATGTACGTGAAAGTAGAAAGCTGGGAACAAACACGGGACACTGACCACCTCCGCCTTGGGAGTGGGCAGGCAGCAGTTACAAGAATACCAGAAAGTCTCCACAGACTGACACAGTCAGGGCTCTAAAACATGCACTGAGTGAAAAAAACGAAGTTTAGAATACATGCAATGTGACAGAATAAAAAATACACACAGAAACACCCTCTTTTGAGTATGTGTGTACAATTTTTAAAAACAGTACATGCATGCTAAGTTGCATCAGTCATGTCCGACTCTTCTGCGACCCTATGGACTGTAGCCAGCCAGGCTCCTCTGTCCATGGGATTCTCCAGGCAGGAATACTGGAGTGGGTTGCCATTTCCTACTCCAGGGGATCTTTCCGACCCAGGGATCGAACCTGTGTCTCCTGCGTTGGCAGGCAGATTCTTTACCACTGGGTCACCTGGCAAGGACAGTTCATGTAGCTCCATTCACATGTGCAGCTGGCAAAGCACCATATCTGATGACAGAGGAGGGGTGTCAGAAATGAGTTTTGGTTAAAGAGAACTTGGCTCTTATCTGTGAGGTGTTCTAACTGCTGTCAGGGGTAATCTGTTCACATAGCCCTTATGTCATTAGCACTTGACTGTAAAGATGACACTTTGGTGGGAGAGCTTCCGGGCTTTTCAGCCATCATACCTGCAGAAGGCCTGCGAACTTGACCACTCCCCAGCCCAGCCTGGACACGTCGGGCTCCACCAAACTCATCTGGTATATATCGACGGCCAGGAACCGCTGGAGCATGCCGCCGTCCTTGGTGACCACTGTGCATGCAATCAGGTCGCTGTTGTCTGGAAGGAGGAGGACAGAGAGCAGGGTGAGGTGCAGTCCGCCGCACAGTCTGAGCGACACATTTGGGCTGGTGTGTGTTGTCGGGCGGCACAGCTCGGCGCCAGACCCCAGCCTGGCAGTCACACACACACTGGTTCCGAGTCCCTCCTGTGAGTCATGCTGGGCAACCTTCTATACCTCTCTGGGCTTCAGATTCCTCATCCAGAAGATGGGGATCATGCCGAACCCACTCAAAGCACTGTTTGTGAGGACAGCTCATATAAAATACAAAAAGCACCAGTACAGTCACAACGAACAAGTTCCATTCTGAGAGCGCATTTGTTAAGTCCAATGAAGTTAGCCTAGGTACCTGACTAACAGGGTTGGCTACACAGTATTGTACTTTACTAGGTTTATAATACTTTTCACACAAATAATACACAAAAAGCAAACACCAAAGATTAAGAAGACATTTTTAATCTTAAACAGTACAGAACTTTAAAAATTATAGTTGTATCAAATATATCCCTGCTTCTTTTATACTGGCTTCTGAATATGCTGGGCTCAACATAAAGACACTCTACTACTGCGCTCTATACAGTCCTGCACAGTAAAGTACACAAAAGCACAGCCAGGCGTAGAGGATGCGCTCGAGTGTCAGCGTATGCCAGAGACGGGAACTAACCTACGCGAGGGGACATATGAATGCACGTTTGCGTCTCCCACAGTTGGTGAAGGGTCGTGTGTAGGGGACTTACTATACAATACTGGCTGTGAATTAGGCACTGCAGCTGTAGCTAAAAAAACACCCAACAAACCCAGAATCCCAGTAGCATTTCAGTGCTTCCTTGCAGGCGTTGGCGGTTTACACCTGTGATTGTTTGCCCAGATTAAGTGAAGACAGGAAAGAAGAGCCCCCCGCTTGGTTACAGAATCATCAAGACTTCAGCTTGGTGTCTGACAACTTAGAGCCTAGCTCTACATGAGACAGTGTGTGCTTTGGGGCAAGGCACTTGGCCTCTCTAAACCACGGCTTCCCATCTGTAAAATGGGAATAATGTCCCCAGTCTGGAGATGTTTGATACCTTAAAATGAGAACAGGTAGGGAAAACATTTAGCAGGGTTTCCTCAGCTTATGCTTGGTCCCTTTTCTTAGCTGGAAGTTATTGCCAGATTTGATGTCTAATTTAGTGCCTGTCCTTGATGGCTTTGAACACACCAGAGTGACATAGGGCCATTAAATCTATGGTCTGCTTTGAGTTCCCTCCAGTGAAATCCTCTGTGATATGTTTTAAAGAAATACCTGAACCAGGAAACAACCTAAATACCCCCAAAGCGGGGAACCACGTGAGTATGATTTTTTCCCATCATATGGAAAATTACATACCCATTTAAAAGTTATGTTTAACCAAAGTGTGAACTGTGGTTACTTAGGAGGAGGGAAGTGAGAATTGGGGGTGGGTGGGACTGTGTGTGTGTGTGTGCGTGTGCGTGCGTGTGTGTGTGGAATCAACAGGAGAACTTTAATTTTTGCCCTCTATATCACTGATTTGCTTGAAATTATTTTAAAATGAGAAGGTATTCAACATACACTTCTGAAATACACATTAAAGACCCAAGTAAAAAATCCTATTTACCAATAATTGCAACGGCACTGGGAAAGACTACATGTTTAAATGAACATGATGATAAAAACTTTGTAACTGTGATTTTGGTATGTTAAAAGATAGTATCCCTACAAAGAAATACAAGCTTGGAGAGATATACTAAAACATTAAAAGACATCTCTGATTAGAATGGTGGGTGAATTTTTTTTTTTCCTTAAACAGCTTTATGGAGGGATAATTTATATACCGTAAAACTCACCTGTTTTAAGTGTACAGTTCAAGTTTTGGTAAATTTAGAGCTGTGTCCTGTGACACTCCAGCGGTAGAACACTGTCAGCACCCCAATACGTTCTGTAACCTAATACTTGGCTTCAGTTTATTGGTGGTGGGCAGTGGGGGGAAAGTAACACAGATAGTAACAATCCTGGCCCCAAACACAGGAATTTGCCAAGGTTTCACCTCCCCTCATTTTCGCTCTTCATTTAGACCTAAGGAATGATGGGCACATTTCTCCTCTGCCCTCTTCTCCTCCCCTCGCTCCTCCGCCTCCCTGCCCTCACCTCCCACCCACACTACCTCCGCTTAACGCTCTGAGGACCCAGTCTGAGATCCTGGCGTCCTGGGATGTCTTCCGGTCCAGCAGCTGTGACAGGCCTTGTGATTCTGCCTTTTCTCCCCAGCATGTGACCACCTGGCATGGCCAGAAACCCACGGCCAACACTAGCACCAGACAGGCTCAACCCTGGCTTGCATGGTCTCATTCTCGAGGGCAAGGAGCTTCCTCCCTTTCCCAGGAGTCTAGCCAAGTATTTAACAAGAGTTCTAAAAATGACTTTATCCAGAATTTCTAGTTCCATGCAGAAGACATCTAGTCTTCTGTATCCTCAGAAGCGGAAGTCCTCACACTCTTTCTTGCAAACATTTTCTTTGCAGTGCATGGAGTTAGGCTTCCCAGGTGGCGCAGTGGTAAAGAACCCGCCTGCCAATGCAGGAGGCACAAGAGAGCCGGGCTTGATTCCTGGGTTGGGAAGACCCCTTGGAGGAGGAAATGTCGACCCACTTCAGCACTCTTGCCTGAAAAAAAAATCCATGGACAGAGGAGCCTGGAGGGCTAGTCCATGGAGTGGCAAAGAACTAGACACGACTGGGTGTGCACGCACGCACACACACACACACACACACACACACAGAAGTCGAGTTTACTTTCTTAACTCAATACTTACATCATGTTCCCCAATTAGCATCTTTTACTTTTTAAAAAGAGAAAACTAAGCTCATAAAGGATGCTTTCTCTCTCTTTTCTTTTCTCTTTCTTTCCTCTCCCCTTCCCCCAAAACAGGACAACCTGCTCTTCCCTTCCGCAGAGGTTCATCTGCGGGTGAGCCCGGAAAGGAGGCACAGCCAAGGTCTTGGTGTCAGCGGGCGGTGTCAGCAGGCAACCCCCTCATAAAGCCCAGGGGCCTTTAGGGGCTTCAGGGGGAAGGAAAGACCTACCACCTCTGCCACAAAGAACTCAAAAGGAAGGACAAAACCCCAAAGCGGAACAACTTTCAGAAATGCAGTTGAGACATCAAAGCCCCGTGAGAGATTTCGTAAGAAAACTAAAAGGCAACTGTCACCAGTGAGACAAGAGGGCTCTGAGAAGGAGGGAGCCCCTAGTTTTTCAGAAGCTGTGGGGGCAGTTAAGGAGAAATGAAGTAGCTTCCGCGGACTGAACAGAAGGGCACCCAGGATCCTTTGGGGGAGATCAAGGAAGTCTGGTCGGGGTGACCTTTGTGGGCCTCCGGGTCGGCGTCTCGAGACGCTTGGAGGACCTTGCCTCTCCCCTGCGCTGCTCTACATGCCGGCTGTGGGCATGCCCGTCGGAGAAGGACTCCGAAGAGAGCTGCGGGAGGGAGCTCCACCCTGCCCTCCTTCTAGGTCTTTCGCCTGCTGCCTACAAGCAGGTCCCTGCGGATTTCACACCGAGCTGGGGGGAGCGGTGCCAGGTACTGAGGTACCGGGAGGGAGGGGTGCCTCGTGGGGAGGACACCAGCAGCAGGCAGCTCCGTCGGGGGGCGTGGCGGCCTTCCAAACCGCCCTGCCTGCCTCTCGGGGCTGGCCTGCCATCAGGGGATGCCAGCGCAGGTGACCGGCCATCCCTACACTGCGTGCGTGCACTGTGCTCAGTCATGACTGACTCTCTGCGACCCCATGGGCTGTAGCCCACCAGGCTCCTCTGTCCATCAGATTTCCTTCTCCAGGGGATCTTCCCGACCCAGGGATCGAACCTGTATCTCTTGCATTGGCAGGCAGGTTCTTTACATCTCTCCACCCACCTGGTCTCCAGCACCCTCCCACCAACTTCATTCCAAAGAGGTAGAGAGCCAAGGACTCTATTCTTTAAATCTACAGACATTTATCAGAAAACACACTATCCATGTGACCTTAGGAGCAGGAAAGGATTTCTTTAAAAAGGAAGAATCAATACATACAAATAAATAAGATTAAGACTGATAAACTGACTACCTCAGAATTAAAATTTAGCTCACGGATAATGAACAACTTTATAACCAGACTGGGGGAGATATTTTCAACATATCTCTTTAAGAGGCAAAAGATGAATAAAGCCGAAAATATGAAGAACTCCACAGGCCATTCATGGACAAGAGAATGAACACACACACACACACACGCTAGCCTTCCTGCTACACCAGGAAACAAATGAAGATGGGATCCCACCTACTGGCAAAAAGAAAAGTGCGAAGGTAACATAGGCACTGGCGAGGCTGAGGAAAAACGGATTTTCTCAAACACTGCTGGTAGACTACATTAACACAGCCATTTGGAAGGGCAAATCAGCATTATTTATTAAAGCTGAAAGTTTCATACTCTATGACCTGGCAATGGGTACATTCCCAGGAAAATGCCCACGTGGGCTGAGAGACAGGAATAAGGATGTCGATGGTGAGATGTGGGTCTGTAATGACCTAGATGGCCAGTGAGAAATGAAAGTTTATTAAAAGAAAAAAATATGGCAAGGACAGGAATGAATGAGATCTCTGGATGTTTCAACAAGGTTCAGTCTCAAAAACTGAGTGGAAAAAGTTGCAGCATGACACAGGCTGTGTGACACAATTTGTGTAAAGTCAAACCACACAAGACGATCCTGTATATTTTCTATGAACTCAAGCATGTGTGTGTAAAAGAAAAATTTAAGAAAATGCCTGGCAGGGTGCAGAGTGATTGCCTCTTTGGAGGGGAGGTGGTGGGGCTGAGGGTGAGAGTGAAGGCTGTTTTGGTTTATACGGAGTGCTTCGAGTTTTTCAGAGAGCTAAGCTGTTTCTGTGGGCTTCCCTGGTGGCTCAGTGGTAAAAAAAAAATAATAATAATAATCTGCCTGCCAAGGGAGGAGACGTGGGTTCAATCCCCGGGTCGGGAAGATTCCCGGGAGAAGGAAATAGCAACCCACTCAGTATTTCTGCCTGGGAAATCCCATGGACAGAGAAGCCTGGAGGGCTGCAGTCCATCGGGTCACAGAAGAGTCAGGCATGACTTAGTGATTAAATAACAACATCATGTTGTTTGTGTGCTTAAGTGAGGGGAAAAGTGACTCTTTCCACACTCCTACATAGAGGGCCTCAGTCCTCCTGGGGCCCAGCAGGGTTGGGAAGCAGCCCCGGGCACAGCTGTGGGCCGTCGGCACGCTGCCTCCCTGCGGCCCCCACCCCCCCGATCCCCAAGTGTGGTGACAGTCACTGAGCCCTGCGAGACGGCAAGGGACCAGCAGTGCCTCTGGTGCACAGGTGTGCACGCTTCCAAACTGGCCGGGCGTGGGAGCTGAAGAAGCACTGGCGTCCAGTGCAACAAACATGTGGGTGTTAGATCCTGCGTTAGGGAGCCAGACCGTGAAGAATGAGGCTTGGCGCTGCCTCAAGGGCTCAGGGGGCCGGCAGGGAGGCTCGGGCTCTCGACCACAAACCATCATGCAGGCCAAGTCTCCATCTGTGGAGGGCAGAGCGGGTGGGTAGAGAGCTGTCTCCATCGCACCCCAGGGCCGAGAAGGAACCTCCCTCCAGGGAGAAGTGACAAGCTCCTCCCACCCTGAGGCCCTGCCTTTTGGTTCAGTGATTTCTAAGAGGGTGGGGAGGGGAAGATTTGCCATTTTATTTGAAAACATTAAGTGGGACTTTCCTGGCAGTCCAGTGGTTAAGACTCTGTGCTCCCGCTGCAGGGGGCACAGGTTTGATCCCTGGTTGGGGAACTAAGAGCTCGAATGCCTCATAGTGCAGCCAAAATATAAAGAAAATAAAAATTTGAAAATAACAAACACATAAACCGCTACCATTTTTTAAAAAACTAACCATATCAATCTCTTTGACTAGATAACACATTTGCATGCTCCCATTTTAAAAGGTGTGGAATTTTTTAGAGTTGATGGTAAATCTCCCCAATCCTCTTCCCCAGAGACAACCACTTGATTTCTTGTTCCCCGTCCCCTATGAATTTCCAGGGCTTCCCTGGTAGCTCAGTTCAAGAATCTGGTTGCAGTGCAGGAGACCCAGGTTCGAGCCCTGGGTCAGGAAGATCCCCTGGAGAAGGGAATGGCAACCCACTCCAGTAGTTTTGCCTGGAGAATCTCATGGACAGAGAAGCCCGGCAGGCTGCAGTGCATGGGGTCACAAAGAGCTGGACACGAGCTAGCGACTAAACCACCACCAGGAATTTCCAAGAGCACACGCAGCTACAGCCCTCCCCCGCTGCCTAGGCCTTCACAGATGCTACCAACCCCTTGTGCTTCTGCCACTGAAGCCCGGATTCGGTGAAACCTCACCCCCACCCACAGGGGTGCTTCTCACTGTTTTTCATAGCTGCACTCTCTCCCACTGTAGTGCATGCTCAGTCGTGTCTGACTCTGTGACCCCATGGACTGTAGCCCACCAGGCTCTTCTGTCCATTGGATTTCCCAGGAAGGAATACGGGAGTGGGTTGCCATTTCCTCCTCCAGGGGATTTTCCTGACCCAGGGATCAAACCCACATCTCTTGCCTCGGCAAGTGGATTCTTTACCACGGAGCCACCAGGGAAGCCCCCTCCCACAGTAGATGTGATTCTAAATGATTTAACAGTTCCCAGTTGATGGCCATTCAGATTGTGTATTAATTTTTGCTACAACAGACAAAGAAACAGCCTTACTCATGTACATATGTGAGAGTAAAACTACAGTGGCAAAGCAGAACTTGTGTTGAATTTTTCTCTTGAAAGCATTCATGCTTTCCTAAAATAAACATATTTTAAAAGGAGACATTGTGTCATGACCATGAATGGAAAACCAGAATTACAACATATAAGGTGACTGAAAATAGATTTAAAAGAGCTTTTTAAATTAAACTATAGCCAAAAGCCTGCTCTTTTAGTATAAAGGGTTATCAGCAGTTAGAGAAGTTCTAAGACAAACTAGTACCAATCTCAGACCTTCTTGTTGTGACCTAAAGGGGTACCAAAATGTATTTTCGTGTGGACTACATTTTCCAGAGATGGCCACAGCAATACTTGCCTGAGGGACTTCCTGGTGGTCCAGTGGTCTAATGCAGGAGACGAGGGTTCAATCCCTGGTCGGGGAACTAAGATCCCATGTGCCATGGGGCAACTAAGCCCATTTGCCACAACTAGAGAAAACTCGCACACCACAATTGGAGACCAAAAAATAAAACCAAAACCGCTCCCCCCCCACATGCTCTTCTTCCAGCGTGACCTGACCCTCCTCCCATCAGGTGGTGGTGTCTATGTCCTTTCTCCTTGAACCTGGGCAGCGAGGGCAGGGGTAGGGGTAGGGGTGGGTGTCCTCTGTGATGATCTAGACCAACAGAGTACAGTGGAGGTGATCCCGTATGATTTCTGAGGCCAGGTCACAAAAGCACTCTTGGAACTCGTCCACCATGCTGTGAGGAAGCCCAAGCTGTCATGGAGACATGACTGAGAAAAGCCAAGGCCCTGGACCCCCAGCCCTCAGCTCACCCTCTAGTCTCCAGAGGATGCCATGTGGAGCAGAGACAGCTCTTCCCCCTGAGCTCTGGGCAAATTATAGATCTGTGAGCAAAATGAATGATTAAAAAACAAAAAACAAAACAGTTGTAGCTGTTTAAAAAGCCACTATATTTTAGGGTAGTTTGTTACTCAGCACTAGAGAATTGCAACTGTGATTTATTGTAATTCAGTGCTGCATTTAAATCCAGGCACATTTAAAATTCTAACATTCTTCCAGCACCACCAAGGGGCTGCATACCGCATCATGGAAGGCCAGCCTGGAAAAACAGCCTGGGGCTGATGATCTGGGATGCACAGAAGGTCCTGCAGTGTTTAGTGGAATAAAGAGGAAAGGAATGTTGCCATTTTCCAACAGAATTTTAAGATGCTGAGAAAGAGGAGGACAGGGCAAATCATGAAAGAGCTACCTTGCCAGGAAGTACAGAAGGAGGGGAACTCTTCTAGGTGAAAACAACTTGGGTTGAGGAGCCATAGCGACCTGGGTTTAAATCCCAGCTCTGCCACTAAAAGCTGTGTAATCCTGGACAAGCCACCTCCCTCTCTGCATCTCAGGTTACTTATAAGCCCGGCAGGACACCCGGGGGATCTGAGAGAGGCCTGGGGCCAGGCCCAGGTGGTCTCCGTCAGCAGTGGCTGTTGCCTGGAAGCACCCTGACTTTTTGGAGCCCTGACTCACCAGTCAGAACCCCCTTGCCTGAGGTAGAGTGATGCTTGCTGGAGGCAGGCTCTAGACTAAGTAAGCCATGCTCTTTAGAGGGAGAAAATGAATCATGGATTTTGGTTGCTTCTCAGAACTCTTGTGGGGTGATGGGCCCAACACCCAGTTACTCTCTAGTACATCTACCCACCGTAGCTCACTGCTGCACCCCAAGGCCTGCCAGCCCCCAGGGGTCCTGAGGCCTGCTTCCTAGTCTGGATGGAAGCCCCAAGAAGGCAGGGCCTGACCTGTCCCACTCCCTGCTGAATCCCCAGGAGAGGGGCTAGGCAGTGGCCGGCATTGAAGAAGTGCTTGTCCCCTGGACAGAAGGATGCTAGCATCTTCTGGTCCTCCCTTACTGAAGGCTGTCCTTTCAGCCCCTGGACTGAAGCCTTCCTCCAGGGCTCCCTCTGACAGGCTATAGCTCATTACCAAGCAATAAACGGGGCTGATTGACTCTTGCTGTATTTAAATGATCCCTTCATAAAAACATACGGATGCCAATACCATAATTTAATTCTTGGCTTGGTGGCTCCGAATACATTTAGAATTGAGGTCTTTATCCTTACGGCGGGATTTCCAGGCCAGCCTGAATTCCAGCGCTTTGAAATCCAATACCCTGGGTTTTAGGGCCAATTCTGGGAGCACCACCACAGCTGGAGTTTAGATTATCAACTCCGTAAACACTATCAAGTCTTCCAGACACCTGCTGTGAGTCAGAGGTCAGGAAGGATTGAGAACAAGGTACAGATTCCTTGACGAAGGCAGGCTCACCCCAGGATTCCAAGATAACATGCCCACAGGGGAGCATTCGCCACTGATAGGAGACCAGGATTTCCTCTCTGAGCCAAAAAGCATCTGAGTCCTTTTGCAAGGAATGTGTGGTCTGGGCCTCTCAATGGATCACAGAGCCCACTGGGTTTCTCTTCCAGACCTGCAGGCGTTCCAGGGATGAATAAGGAAGCAGCTGCAGGGGCCCAAGGGCCCTGGCAGAGGGAGCTAAGAAGACGGGATGGCTGGCTTCCCTGGGGAGTTGGTGGTGGCGTCCAGTGGGGACGCGCAGCCGTTTGGAGCCATGGTCCTCTAGAATCACGAGCTGAAAGACTGTCAGGGCTGTGTCTTTGGACAGAGGTCCCCCTTCCAGCTGCTGACCGGTGCTTCTCTGGGCCAGGCACTGAGCTCCCCACTTGACAAGTTCCTGGGATCCTATGGGGGAAGAGCAGTTCACTGATTCCCAAGGACACACAACTGCAAGGTGTCAAGTAACATCCTCGAGGACACATGATGGACTGTTGAGCTGTGAAGCCAGAGTGAACGTGTGGCCTCCACAGCATCCTGAGCAAGCTGACTGGGACCTGGGGGTTCTAGTCTTTAGGATGAGGCTGCGGAGAGGAGTGACCCCTGTTTCTGCAGAAGAGGGGGGCACTCCTGATCCGGGCTAGCTCTCAAGGGTGGAAGATGCTGGCAAGGTCCTGCAGAGGGGCAGTCAGAGGACCCGAGCTCTCAGCAGGTAGATCCCAGGGGTTTGATCCCATGGTCAAGTTGAAAAACCTGCCGTGTGCTCCTGGGCAAGGTCCCCCTTCACTGGCACTTGGTGGTCTCTTCCAGCAGCGACCTGGGGCCTCTTTCAGACCCACTGGGTATCTGCCAACCCAGGGCTCCGGTCTGGTGCAGGGGGGATACTGTGGGAGGGGGACGGGCCGAGGCCCTGCCCTCATGAAGCCTTCAGACGAGTGGGCAGATGGCAGCCTTGTGAGACCAAGAAGATACCCGGCGGCACTGAAGACAGCTTTGACAGCGACCCCAGGGAAACCAGTCTGGCGTGGCTCTCTGATGACGGGATGGAGCCCAGGGCAGAGGCCTTAACTGACCAGTAATGCAGGCTGGGAAGCAAGTGACGAGTCACTGGGCTCCAGTTGGCTCTCTGCGGGGGTATTGTCGTGGGGGGAGAGGCTGGCGCAGGCGGCACAAGGCCATCAATCAGCAGAAGCCCACTGGGAAAGAGCGATCCATCTCGCAAATGTCACCACTCCATCAACGTCCACTACAAAACTGAAAGCGATCGCCGTCCTGGGGCATCAGAGACACACACACCTTTCCGTGGGAGCTACTCTGAGTGCCAAGGAAAGAAGTCCTGTGCTGATTCGAACAGAACCCAGCAGACTGGGGCCACAGGGACTGGTGACTCGACAGGCCCATCAAAGGAGAACAGTCCTGTCTGGGTGACCCCCGCAGCTTCTCGAGCCTGGTGAACACCGAGGGGAGACGCCACGCGCTGCCCACGGCATTCCAAAGTCAAAACGAGAAAGAGATGCAGCGGTTGCCGCTGAGGGTGTGGACCAGCACACTCAATTAGGCTGGCTGCTTCTCCTGACAGTCAAATCAATCCTTCGAAGAAAATTAAGTAACCATTCCTCCATCAACCCAGCAACTGCTTATGGGTTGTTTGCTGCAAGTAGCAATCAATTACTTCATCGTCTTTGAAGCTCCCTAAAGCCCTCCTTCCCAGCACGGCATGCGGCAGCTGTAAAGCGCGATATTTCCTGGATGGGGAGCACATCTTGGCAACTGCTATTGCCTGGCATGCGACTCTGGTCCCTCCAAGAATGAAGGGGAAGGGTTACTGGGATTCCTTGAATTTAGAGCTGGGGCCACAGGGACTGGTGACTCGACAGGCCCATCAAAGGAGAACAGTCCTGTCTGGGTGACCCCCGCAGCTTCTCGAGCCTGGTGAACACCGAGGGGAGACGCCACGCGCTGCCCACGGCATTCCAAAGTCAAAACGAGAAAGAGATGCAGCGGTTGCCGCTGAGGGTGTGGACCAGCACACTCAATTAGGCTGGCTGCTTCTCCTGACAGTCAAATCAATCCTTCGAAGAAAATTAAGTAACCATTCCTCCATCAACCCAGCAACTGCTTATGGGTTGTTTGCTGCAAGTAGCAATCAATTACTTCATCGTCTTTGAAGCTCCCTAAAGCCCTCCTTCCCAGCACGGCATGCGGCAGCTGTAAAGCGCGATATTTCCTGGATGGGGAGCACATCTTGGCAACTGCTATTGCCTGGCATGCGACTCTGGTCCCTCCAAGAATGAAGGGGAAGGGTTACTGGGATTCCTTGAATTTGCAAGGAATTAGGAATAATTTAGGCAAGGTGTTAGTCGCTCAGTTGTGCCCAACTCTTTGCAACCCCATGGACTGTAGCCCCCCAGGCTCCTCTGTCCATGGAATTTTTCAGGCTAGAATAATGGAATGGGTTGCCATTTCCTCTTCCAGGGGATCTTCCCAACTGAGGCATCGAACCCAGGTCTCCTGCATCTAGGGCCGATTCTTTACTGTCTGAACCACAGGGAAATCTGAATTTGCAGGGGGGCGTAGCAATTAGGGGTGCAGGCCTTAGGACACATGCTGAAATCCAAGCACCCAGGGACACTGTGGCCTAGTGCTCGGCTCCAGTGTTTCATCCATGGTCACTGAGGACACCCCCACGCCGATGACCCGGCCTTCGGCTTCCTCCCTAGAGTTCCAAGAGGCAGGGGTCTGAAACACTGTGGAGAAAACTCCCAAGGCCCCCAGCTCTCCTCCCCACCATAACCACAGCTCAAAAGGCAAGGGTGACTGCAGGGGACAGTCACCAGCCAGGCCATCTGGGGTTGAAACGTGGCCCCGTCACTTTCTGGCTGTGTTGACCCTGCTGGTGACTTCACTGTGGTCGCCTCATCTATAGGCCAGGGTAATAAGAGAGCTGTATTGCTCTGCTGTTTTTTAGCCTTTTTATACAGTTCATGGGGTTCTCATGGCAAGAATACTGGAGTGGTTTGCCAAGGAGAAAAGGGCGATGGAGGATGAGATGGTTGGATGGCATGACCAAGTCAATGGACACGAACCTGGGCAAATTCCGGGAGATGGTGAAAGACAGGAAAGCCTGGCATGCTGCAGTCCATGGGGTCTCAAAGAGTCAGAAACGACTCGGTGACTGAACAACGGCTCTACTTTATGATATGTATGTGGATGCTTCTAGGAAGAAGCGTTCTGCTATCAGCAGTTGACTTTGAAGAAAGAAAAAGAATAATTTGGGCTGATGGCTGGATAGAATAGATGTGATAAAAGAAGTACAGTTGATCCTCGAACAACAAGGGGGTCAGGTGCGCTGACCTCTTGTGCAGTTGAAAATCCATTTACTGCTCTTTCTGCTTCTGAAACAAAGTGATAAATGACATCCAAGGGCAGGAAGCTGAATATTCTGGATAGGATCGGGACTTAAACCCTCAGTTCAGTTCAGTTGCTCAGTCGTGTCTGACTCTTTGTGACCCCATGAATCACAGCACGCCAGGGCTCCCTGTCCATCACCATCTCCCGGAGTTCACTCAGACTCACGTCCATCGAGTCCGTGATGCCATCCAGCCATCTCATTCTCCGTCGTCCCCTTCTCCTCCTGCCCCCAATCCCTCCCAGCATCAGACTCTTTTCCAGTGAGTCAACTCTTTGCATGAGGTGGCCAAAGTGCTGGAGCTTCAGCTTTAGCATCATTCCATCCAAAGAAATCCCAGGGTTGATCTCCTTCAGAATGGACTGGTTGGATCTCCTTGCAGTCCAAGGGACTCTCAAGATCTTCTCCAACACCACAATTCAAAAGTATCAATTCTTCGGCACTCAGCCTTCTTCACAGTCCAACTCTCACATCCATACAACAGAGTTCCAGAAAAACATCTATTTCTGCTTTATTGACTAGGCCAAAGCCTTTGACTGTGTGGATCACAATAAACTGTGGAAAATTCTGAAAGAGATGGGAATACCAGACCACCTGACCTGCCTCTTGAGAAACGTGTATGCAGGTTAGGAAGCAACAGTTAGAACTGGACATGGAATAACAGACTGGTTCCAAATAGGAAGAAGAGTACGTCAAGGCTGTCTATTATCACCCTGCTTATTTAACTTCTATGCAGAGTACATCATGAGAAATGCTGGACTGGAAGAAACACAAGCTGGAATCAAGATTGCCAGGAGAAATATCAATAACCTCAGATATGCAGATGACACCACCCTTATGGCAGAAAGTGAAGAGGAGCTAAAAAGCCTCTTGATGAAAGTGAAAGAAGAGAGTGAAAAAGTTGGCTTAAAGCTCAACATTCAGAAAACGAAGATCATGGCATCTGGTCCCATCACTTTATGGGAAATAGATGGGGAAACAGTAGAAACAGTGTCAGACTTAAACCCTAGTTCCTTTGATTTCATATACTGTGATCTCTAACCCAACACAAACTTGTCCCCACACTTAATGTAAAGATCTGTAAAATGAACACATATGTACTATATGTATTGAATAAAATCCATGTATAAGTGGACACACGGCAGTTTACAGGTACATTCTTAGAGGTAGAATGTGGATGGTGGATAGAGAGAAGGGTGTTCCTTTTACAATTCTGTCACCTGGGTTGCATGCTTGAAATTTTTCAAAAGGAAATGTTGAAGGAAAAAATGACCTCCTAGGATTGTTGTAAAAGGCATACAAGCACATGGGAGTTGAGGATAACACGGTTAGGCTGGGCAAAGGTTATTATTAATTCTTGCTCTGAAGAGCTTCCCTGGTGGCTCAACAGGAAAGAATCCACCTGCAACATAGGAGACTCAGAGATATGGGTTCAATCCGTGGGTTGGTAATATCCCCTGGAGGAGGAAAATGCAACCCACTCCAGTATTCTCGCAAGGAAAATCCCATGGACAGAGCAGCCTGGTGGGCTACCGACCACGGGGTCAGAAACAGTCAGACGCGACTGAGTGACACAGCCTAAACCTAAGCTGTGAAAATCTGTTTGGTTCTTGAGTTTGAATAGCAGGACCGTTTCTAGTAGTCTGTTTGCTTATTGTATTTGGCTGTATCAGGTCTTAGGTGAGGCATTCAGGATCTTGTTCCCTGACCAGGGGCTGAACCTGGGCCCTCAGCGCCGGCAGCATGAAGTCTTAACTGCTGGATCACTAGGGAAGTCCCTGAAGAGCAGGAACATAACAGGAAGAGTTTGGGCGTGAGGGGTACCTGCAGTGCTCTTTGTAGCATTTCTTTCTAAAACTTAATTTTTGGCTGTGCTGGGTCTTTGTTGTTGTGCACAAGCTTTCTCTAGAGGCGGCAAGCAGAGGCTACTCCCGAGTTGCAGGGCACAGGCTTCTCTGGTTGAGGCTCCCGGGCTCTAGAGCAAGGGCTCAACAGTTGTGGCCCGTGGGCTTAGTTGCTCCGTGGTATGTGGGATCTTCCCAGATCAGGGGTTGAACCTATGTCTGCTGCATTGGCAGGCGGATTCTTTACCACTGAGCCACCAGGAAAGAAAGCCCCATGTAGCATTTCTTAACCTTGTAGTACCTTAACATCACCCAGCAGATTCCAGGCCCAATGAGGACAGTACATCACACTGTTGATACGGGTGGATAAGTCTGTCATTTGTTAATTCAGCAACTATTGCCTTGGTGACTGTTAAGTGACCTAGGAGCAAGTGCACACTGCTATTTTCGGACAAGGAGCTGAAGGCCTGGGGAGGCCAGGGCCACAGGCTGGGGATGGCGCTGGGCTCGGGCTCAGTTCCACCTGCTTCTAGAGGACTGGTTCTCCATGGTTACTTCCTCTCTCTGACTTGGTATGCACATGTCCTGTTGAAAACTCATCCCTGTCTTCACCTTTTCCCCTTGGGAAATTTCAAGAGACTCCCTCCTTGGGAGCACAAAGGGCAAGGCAAGGATTTGACTTCTTGCTCCCATGTGTCCAGACACGCGAGGGGCATCTCTTTTTCTGACTGCCCTAGCCTACATGAGGATGCGCAACTTGCAAATGCTGTATTCCTTGTTCCTTCTTTGCAATTCAACAAAGTTCACAGATAGACGACTGGGTGGAAACGTAATTACCAGAAACAGAATCCAAGTGAGCGGCGATTCCAAGTAGAGGATGGCATATCCCCTTATCAAGTGACACGCAGCCTGCCACCAGAGGCCGGGCGATCTGATCTTTACAACGCATCACCATCGACCAGGCTTATCTCGACACTCACTCTCCAGAATGCCACATTTGCATAGGACATTGCATAATTTCCTCTCAGAAAATGGCCCTGTTTAGCATGAGTAAATAAAGTTACCTAACTCTGAGGTGGCTGAATGGAATACTTGAGATTTCCAAGAAAAGATTTGAATACTTAAGCTCTTCCTCATGCACTACAAGTATCGGCCTGACAAACAAAAGCGACTGCTGGCAGGGCTTTCTCCTTCCTGCCCACTCAGAAGACCTGCAGCCGATGAAGAAGGGTACCTGGGGCTTCAGGAGCCCCGGTGCCCCCTGCCTCCTGAGATTTCTCTGCTCCGGGCCCCCTCCCCAGGATATGGTCAGGCTGCCCTGGGCTGCAATCAAGGCTCTGCCTTTCCCTTCGTCTTTTTATTCTTCCACCAAGTGGGTGTCAGGCACTTGGCAACAGGGATGCAGGAGGTCCCTGCTCTGGGTGACCTTTCTGAGTCTCGGTTTTATCTGGAAAATGAACATACTGCTTACTTCATAGGGATGCTGGGAGGAGCAGAGGAGATGAAGCACAGAAAAAGGCCTGTGATGTTTCTGCCCATGAGTCATGCGGGCACATCTTTCCCCCTCTGGATAGAAGGTTCCTGAAGATAGGGCCAATTCTTCTCTTTCCTTCAGATTTCCTTTTATGACACTTCTTCAGAAAAGTCACGGGGGTACTGCAGAGAGCAGATCCTGGCCTGGGCGATCCTCCCTCCTTGGGTGAGAGGAGGGCAGTGCTCCTGGCAGAGGACTTCACCTGGAGTGTTCCCCCAGGTATTAAAAGTGCAGAGGCTTATCCTGTTAGCACCCGGGGAGAAGGCATAGGTGGGCGTCACAAGGGCATCTGTGGGGGATCTGGACACCCACAGATGCCAGCTGGACTTCCGGTCAATGGCTCTGAGCTTGACCTTCAAGGCCCTTCTTGGGTAGGGAATATTCTTTCTTGCTAATATCCAACCAGGACCTTCCTCTCAAGAGGGGTCACTAGTACAAAGAAATGGCCTTGCAGATAGAATCATTTCTATCCTCTTTCCCCTTCACTGTCTCAGACTTTTCATTCCAACATTTCTAAAGCACTTTCCTCCATGCTGGACCCTGTCCTTGGCAAAGGTAGCCACAGAGATGGGCAAGCCTTAGCCCTCGGGGGCTCCTGGGTTCTGCAGGGGAGACTGGACAAGTGATCATTACCTTACAGTGACGAGGGCTGCAGTAGAGAAAGACCAGGGGCTGCAGAAGGCCAGAAGAAGCCCACCAACACATCTCAGGGGCACCGAAGGCTTCCTACAGGAGATGAAGTTTAAACTGAATCCTGAAAGAAGCCCAGAAATTGACCAAGCGGAGGTGGTGAGCAAGTGCTTCTGGCCGAATCAAGCCACCATCCCTCTGTGGAGCGCTCCCGGGCTCCTCTCTGTTACTCTCTCATATCTGACCCTTCATGGCCCGGATCTAGCCTTGTGCTTGTCACTAGTCCTTCAGGGTATCAAGCTCTTTGCCTGATTTTGGTCAGAAAGGCTGGAGGGGCATCCACATGCATTCCCTGGCCCATCACTGGGGTTTTCCCTCTACATCTGTCTCTGCTCTGGGTCTTAGTCCTTTGAGATAGCATAGTCTCGCGGTGAAGTTTAAGAGGAAGGGGCCAGACTGCCTGGCGTGGGAACTTGGCATCTGCTGCCCACCTTCTGGACCTCAGACACCTCATTCATCAAATGGGGTGGTGACAGTACTCTAGTATTGCAGCTATGGAGACTGGATGATATTTGTCAAGTGCTAGAATAGTGCCTGGCATGTAGGAGTAACAGAAGTAGCATTCTGCAGGGTTTAGTGAGAGCAGAGAGCTGAGAGCGAGAAGAGCTTTGGGTCTGCACCCCAGCTGGGCACTTAGGAAGCTTGTGTGGCCTTGGTCAGGGCAAGTGACCTTTCCAAGTGGGCCTCGGTTTCTTTCTCCCTCCAACAAAGAGGTTGGGACTAAACCACACGCCTCTTTTCTGATGGGAAAGAACGTCTAAATTTCATACCAGGGGACACATTTACGGCCGTTTGGCAGAAATTAGTTCACAGAGTGAATGCTTACCGGCATAGCAGTCTGATTTTTAATTAGCTGGTGGGAATTCAGTATACTTCAAACATTAACAGTAAAATATGGGAGACCTCTGGTGGAGACGAGCCATACCTTTGGGCTTAAACAAAAGCTGTATCCTTCACACACCAAAGTGCCTGCTATCCGTTTTTCATCACGAGTGCTCATATGGAGTATCGATAAACCTTTGGCACTAGAACAACACTTCCAAAGCATATGATTTAAAGGGATGCAATTAACATGAAACTAAATCTTATCAGCTAACTCTGTATGATCCTAGGCACCCAATCGCAGGGCCTTCTTTTAAACTACTAAACCGTGTTTCTGACGAGCTAAGAATCAAGAATCTCAACGGCTTTCCCCCTGTGAGTTTTCTCCTCTGTTGAAAGTAAACTAGAACATGAGCTACTTTGTTAAATTCATGAAGAACAAAATAAGGAAGGGAGACTCATTCCTCCCTTCCTTCAATCACTCATTCCTTTTACTTTATTCTTTCAAGGCAAGTGGGTCCTCACAGACTTGAAGGATATGCTACAGTCAGCAGGGGGAAGTGTGTGAGCTGTGTGGTCAGAGGCCAGTGAGAACGTGTCTGGGAGACTTCTGTCCTTCGGGGTGTTGGGGGGAGGGCAGTGGCTGAAGTGGGCGGAACAAGGCAGGAGGGAGGTGGACGGCGTGGCTGCAGGAGCTGGGGAACCCGTTAAGAAGGGCTGTTTATTAAAGCCATACCAAGGAGTGTAATCAGATACCCAGAACTGCAGATTCAGGGAAGATTGTCATGGTAACTCAAGGTTTTGCTTGCAGTTATTTACTGAAGCTTAATTCAGGAATTTAATCGGAAGTTTATAATTAAGACCCAGTCTGGAACTTATACATGAAAAACAGGGCTTACCAAGAATATGAAAAAAAAAAATTAACAAGATTTCCCAATCGTTCCTTTATTTGTTAATCTGACAAATATTTACTGTGTGTCTGCTACAGTCCCAGGTACCAAGGATACAGGGTGAAAAAGAAGGCCCTCGCCTTCCTGCAGCTCACAATCTGCTGGACACAGACAGACCATAAACAAGTAACTTGAATAAGTCTATTAGTCGAGAGTGTGCTTACACAATGGGAAGGCAACACTTGACTTGCTTATAAAGAAACTCTTTTCAAAAGTTCGTTTGTAAATCCTGCAAACAGACTATTCAGAAGTTCCACTTGCAGAAAAGGGAACCCTCCTACACTCTTGGTGGGGATGTAAGCTGGTGCGAGCCACTATGGAAAACGGTATGGAGGTTCCTCAAAAAACTAAAAGTAGAGTTGCCATATGATCCAGTAATCCCACTCCTGGGCATGTTTCTGGAGAAAACTCTAATTCGAAAAGATACATGCACCCCAATGTTCACAGCAGCACTACCGACAAAAGCCAAGACATGAAAGCAACCCAGGTACCCACTGACAGATGAAGGGATAAAGAAGATGTGATTGTTGTCATTATCATCGCTTCATCGTGTCCGACTCTTTGAGACCCCACGGACTGCAGCCCGCCTGGCTCCTCTGTCTATGGGATTTCCCAGGCAAGAACAGTGGAGTGGGTCACCATTTCCTTCTCCAGGGGATCTTCCTGACCCAGGGATAAAACCCATGTCTCCTCATTGGCAGAAGGATTCTTTACCACTGAGCCACCGGTGAAGCCCATATGTGGAATATTACCCAGCCATAAAAAAAAAACAAAACAATGCCATCTGCAGCAACATGAATGGTTCTAGAGATTATCACACCAAGTGAAGTAAGTCAGAAACAAGGATGACATCACATACATGGAATCTAAAAAAAACGAAAATGAAATTATTTGCAAAACAGGCTCACAGCCACAGAAATCAAACTTTCAGTAACCAAGGGGGAAGGGGTAGGGAGGGACAAATTAGGAGTTTAGGATGAACAGATACACGCTACTGTATATAAAATAAAAACAAGGTCCTCCTGTATAGTACAGGGAACTACATGCAATATCTTATAATAACCTATAACAGAAAAGAATCTGTAAAAAAATATATTTATGTATAACTGAATTACTTTGCCATACACCAGAAACTAACACATTATAAATCAACTATACATCAGTTTTTTAAAAGGTGCCACTTGCAAATGCGTATCTGTACTAATTTTGAGTCATAACAAATGCAGTTCATTGAGTATTTTAATAAGCACCAGGCTCTGTGCTAAGCACTCAAAACAATCCCACGAAGAAGGTATTATTATCTGTAGGTTACAGATGAGCAACCAAGACCTCGCATTTATTTACTCGCCAGAGGCTGTGCCACTGTGATTTTCAGCACTGTTAGTTCCCAGGACCCCAGCAGGAAATACCCACCGTGATCCAGGCCGAAGTTCCTCCGCACACTTAAACCCATTTAAAACCAAACCCCAATCCTGTGAAAAGACTCTGTGGGCCACACTCTAAGCTAAATTGGATGAATCCGGACCGGTTGGGTTTGACTGCCTGTGCTCAGACTCAGCTGTTCTTGGAGCTGAAGCTGAGTGACTTTGTTTTGGCTAGGTCACATGAACGTCACTGCCTTCGACTGCTTTGCTGGTTTCTTGGCAGAGGCAATCCACCAGCAGGGAGAGAAAGGGAAAGGTTAAGAGAGACAGAGGCTTTGGCAGGATGGTAGAGGGGGTAATAGGTGGCAGAGAATTTGAGGAGCTGGGCACCCCACACACCAACCTCCTTACTACAGCACGGCTGGGGCTGAGAACTCCATGATTTACTTTTCTTTTTTTAATATTTATTTCGCTGCATTGGTCTTCGTTGCGGTGCATGGGATCTCTCCTGTGGCTTGCGGGCTCCAGAGTGAGTTGTTGTTCAGTCACTAAGTCCTGTCCAACTCTTTACGACCCCATGGACTGCAGCACGCCAGGCTTCCCTGTCCTTTACTATCTCCTGGAGTTTACCCTAGTTCATGTCCATTGAGTCGGTGATGCCATCCACCCATTTCATCCTCTGCTGCCCTCTTCTCCTTTTGCCCTCAGTATTTCCCAGCATCAGAGTCTTTTCTAAAGAGTTGACTGTTCACAACAGGTGGCCAAAGTATTGGAGCTTCAGCTTCAGCATCAGTCCTTCCAATGAGTCTTCAGGGTTGATTCCCTTTAGGATTGACTGGTTTGATCTCCTTGCTGTCCAAGGGACTCTCAAGAATCTTCTCCAGCACCACAATTTGAGCGAAAGGGCTCAGTAATTGCAGCCAGCAGCCTAGTTTCTCCCTGGCATGTGGGATCTTAGTTCCACGACCAGGGACTGAACCCATGTCCTTTGCATTGGAAGGCGGATTCATAACTGCTGGACCACCAGGGAAGCGCCCCCCTCATCCCTATGCCATTCTGAACCTGATGCACAGAGCCTGTCTGTGGAGCTAAGATGCTACAGATTCAAACTTGTTAGGAGAAAGGAAGGCAAACAAAAGGCGGGCAGTGCTTTTCTCATGTGGGAGCTGGTCAGGCTGTCCACCAGAAATAAGGGTAAGGCACAGGCTGAGGAGAGGAGGAGACGGCCAGGCGGCGGAGGTCTGCTGGACACTGGGCAGCTCCAGGAGCTGTGCCTCTAATCTCCAGCTGCAGCTCCGGCTGGACGAGAATCACAAGCCCCACCATTTCTGCCTCCTGCCGTGGGCTGGGTGCAAAGCAGGCTCTGGGCCTCACTTACCCATCTGTAAAGAGGGGTCATAACAGCACTGAGCTCCCAGGCACTGGAGACTACACCAACAGAGGGTCAGTCAACACCACACCCTTGTGATCATCACCGCCTCTCCCGCCTCCAGGCCACAGAGGGGGGCTCTTGAGACTCAGCAGGGTGAACACAGAGCCAGGATTCCGAAAGACTCTGAGAATTCTGTTTTCCCTGTTTGCTGACTTCATCGCCTACACTGGCCTCATAGGACTCTCTGGGTTGATGGACATGGGCTTCATCTGTGCTGTTACGTGTCGCTCTTTACGTGAAAATAAGATGAAGAGTTTCACTCCCTGTCGTGCCAGCCACAATGGTTACTGAGCACCTGAAATGTGGCTCGTGTGACAGAGGGACAGAATCTTTAGCTTTACTTAATTTTTTAAAAAAATTAGTTTATTTGATTTTGGTTGTTCTGGGTCTTTGATGTTGCACGCGGGTTTTTTCTAGTTGAGGCGAGCGGGGGCTACTCTCTGGTTGCAGTGTGTAGGCTTTTCACTGCAGTGGTTTCTCCTGTCGCTGTGCACGGGGGCTCTGTAGTTATGGCACACGGGCTTAGCTGCTCCTTGGCATGTGGAATCTTCCTGGACCAGGGATCGAACCCGTGTCCCCTGCATTGGCAGGCAGATGCTTAACCACTAACCACCAAGTCCTGCTTAATGCTTTCCTGGCTGTTCCGTGTGGCATGTGGGATGTTAGTTCCCCAACCAGGGATTAAACACACGCCCTCCTGCATAGGAAGCATGGACTCTTAACCACTGAACTGCCAGGGAAGTTCCTACTTAAGGTTATTTTTATTAATTGAAATTTAGATAGCTATGAGTGGCTCCTGGCTAGACGGACCCAAAGGGAGAGCAGAGAGCTGACCATGTATGGACTGTGGGAAACGGCCCCTCTTCACTTCTGGCAGCCGCTCTGGGTGAGAATGACTTCTCAGGAAAGCTTGGTGACCCCAGGCAGAGTGACCCAGGGCCTGGGAGCTCCCTGACCTGGAAGAGTTGGATGCTCTGGCCACCTGCACTCTCAACGTGGGAGCTAGTGCCCATGAGTCATCTTGGCTGCCACGGCCCCTGCAGATCCACAGGGGACACATCCATACAGTGCTGTGCAGCGGAGGCACCCTAAGGCCGACAGGCTCTGCATCTCCATCTCGCCCTGGGTGGGGAGTCTTCATGGGTCGCCTGCTTCTCTGCAGCCAGGCCTCCAAGGACAAGCCGGGTCTGGTGTCCACTGCCTGGCGTTCGCAATGTCCTGGCCTCCACATGAGGCTGGGCACTCATGGAACCAATGAACTGGAAAGTTACTCCTCCATATCTAACACTGGGAAGGAAAGGTCCAGACTCTTTTTTTTTTTTTTGGAGGGGTGGGTACTGAACACCCTTCTCTTAGTTATCTGCTAGAGCCTGCCACAGAGGTTTAATTAAACCTTACAGCAGTGATGTCCACACTCTGGACTAGAGTGATTTCATGTGGACTCACCCTGGAATCTTTAAAATCACCGACTTGGCTCCCACCCTTGCACACCTGATTTCACTGGTACAGGGAGTGACCTGGGCACTAGGAGAACCGTTCTGCAGCAGTCAGCAGACCCCTGCCTCCCAGCATCACCTGAGGAGGCAGACGCTCCCTCCTCATCCCCCTGGTCCAGCTGAGGACCACACATGGCCAAGACCACACCCTGACCAACGGTAACCCAGGCCATGATGAAGAGGCTTACAATCCTGCTATTAAAACAAAAGAAACTTGTGGCCCATTCTTAATCTAAAATAAATCACAAAATCCTTTCCTTCATCTTAATCTGAGACCCTGGGGCAAGAGGTTCATAGGCAATTCACAAAACAGGACTGGAAACCTGGGGTGTGGGGGTGGAGTGGGTACCTTAGGCACATGGAAGGCGCACTGAAAAAACACCACTAAACAGGTTAGGCTGTAATGCCATCCTGGGTCTGATGGATGGCTCACGGCGGCCTCAGGAGTTATTAGAAGAGCCCTGAACTCAGTCCTGTATGTCAGCACTTGCCATTAGTGATTCAGGTAAAGAAAGGTGTAAAATAACAGAGAAGGGAATGAAGTTAATTGAGCTAAGCCTTTTAAAAATATTTCTGATATATCAAATTCGAATTAAAGATTAACATGCACAATGGAAATATTAAGAGGCACTTACAGAGGCCCCCAGAACACAGGGAGAAAGAATGTAATCTGTCAAGGTGAGGACACTGATTAAATCGTTTGGATGAGGGGGGATCGGTAAGTGGATGACAGGCATGCACTTACAGCTGTGATTTTAAATCAGGAAAACAGCTCTTGGTTACTGACCCAGCTGCCTGTACTGCTACAGCCTTCCTGGAGGAAAATTTGGCAATAGGAAAGGAAACCTTCCAACTGAGCTTGAGCCTGCAAGCCCATTTCTAGAATAGTCTGCGAGGGCCCCACAGAGATTCAACTACAGGGAAGTTCAAACCTGGGAGGATGTGTGTATGTGTGTGTATGAGAGGAGAGAGCTTAAGAAATAAAAAACCCATGGATAAAAGGAAACAAAATCTTGGCAGACTCTCATGATGGGGTGTTACGTAGGCAGCTTTTAAAAAATGCTCTTAAAGTAGTGTTTCTTAAACTGTAGTTATTTCTTTACTGCCCTGGACATTTTTCCATGGTTGTACCATCATCTGTACAATTTATTTGATATTTATTTGATAAGTTTTGTCCATTAAAAAAAATGTATTTGGCTGCCCTGCGTCTCAGTTGCAGCATGTAGGGTCTAGGTCCTTGACCAGCATTGGAAGGGGAATCTCAGCCACTGGACCACCAGGGAGGTTCCTGTCCCTCCTTTTTAACTTTATTTTAAAAGATCACTTTGCACTGTTGCCTTTATTCCAATGTTCATTGGAAGGACTGACGCTGTCGCTGAAGCTCCATCACTCGGCCATCTGATGCAAAGAGCCGGCTCATTAGAAATGACCCTGATGCTGGGAAAGACTGATGAAGGAGGAGAAGGGGACGACAGAGGACGAGATGGTTGGATGGCATCACCGACTCAGTGACATGAGTTTGAGCAAGCTCCGGGAGATGGTGAAGGAGAGGGAAGCCTGGTGAGCTGCAGTCCACGAGGTTGCAAAGGGTCGGACACGACTGAACGATTAAACGACAACAATGCATCGTTTGCATAAGTACAAAATTAGCATCATCTGTCTACAGAGGACACAATATTTAAATGCAAAAAATAGTGATACATGCACCAGTAGAAACAGTCTCAGGCACCGTCTCTTGAAAAGCATGCTGAGAAGAGCGCTGATGACATGGAAACATGTGCCCACAGGGTCTGAAGGTCACCAAACAGCATGCACAGAAAGACTGTTTTTTGTAAAACAAACTCATGGTTATCTTTGGGTTATGGTACGGTTATAAGTGATTTATTATTATTATTATAAGGAAATATAAACATGTACTAATTTTTTTATTTTTTAATTAATTTAATTGAAAGATTATTACTTTACAATATTGTGATCATTTCTGCCATACATCAACATGAATCGGCCACAGGTATAAATGATTTTTAAGCTGCTTCTCTTGAGACTTTCCTGGCGGTCCAGTGGTGAAAATTCCACACTCCTGATACAGGGATCACGGGTTTGATCCCTGGTAGAGGGAGATCCTGCGTGCCTCAAAGCACAGCCAAATTAAAAAAAAAAAAGCTTCTCTCCATTTTCTAAAATTTCCACCATGAACTGATAGAACTTTTACAATAAAAGACGTTTATAAAAAAACTTGGTTTCATTGTCTTAAAAGGACAGCGTATCTGTACAGTATTTGTGTAATTACAAGTTAATAAAAAAATATTAACTTCCAAAGCATAGACCCATTTGGTGCCAATCTTACGCCACTGCCCTGCTTCAGGCTTCTATCCTGTTTGACCATCCGGAGGTGTGTGGCCAGTAACCTGGCCACGACGCTCACTGGTTCCCCCTGAGACAGACACGGCTGCGGAGAGAAGCCAGGTGCCGTCAAGGGGAAGCTGGGGGGCGGGGAGAGCCCTGGACCAGAGCCAGAACATGCTGCGGCTGGCTGGGCCCAGGGCTCATACAGCCTCGTCCCCTCACGGGGTTTTTCTTTTATTGTTGTTGTTTTTTTCCCCTCGTCCTTTCTTGTTCATTCTCCTCTCTCCTTTTGGCTACTTGTTCTCCTTCCCGTCTCCCTTCTCTCTGGTTTTTGCTCACAAAGCACAGCTGAGAATAGGCAGGCTTTCCACGGTCCATAACATTACCGCCCACTTTTTCCTGCTATTTACATCAAAGATCCCAAGCTCACACATTTGAAACCGAATGTCATTTGAAAGATTACTAACTTGAAAAAAAAAAAAAAAAGATTAGCAACTGTTCAAAGAAGAAACGAGTCATGGAAAGTCTGACTTTCACTCTGCTTCTGCTTGATCACAAGAAGAAAGTAGAAACTTCAAAGGCATCCAGAGTACCGAGGAAGCCCAGAGCTGCAAAAGGTTACTTGCTTTTTCGTGGCTAATCCACTGGGGTGGGGGAAGACAACTTTTTCCACCCCTGACAGGGAGGGGGTGTTTTTAAAGGCCCACAGCCCCTTTAAGTGGGCCCCCCTGCTTCTTCGCAATGAGGATCACTGCTTTCATTCTCCAGACTTCATTGATTTAAATTTGGTTCACGTAAAATTCATGCAAAACTAATCTTTCACATTTGAGTTCTATTATAATCTCCATGGTAGGGGCAATAGGGAAATAAACATATTTGGGCAAGGGGAGCCCAGGCATGCATACAGGGCCCCCAAGATAAAAAAAAAAAAAAAAAAGGGAAAGATTCTTTCTAAAGAACTGAGATGCAAACAAGACACACGAGGTCAGTTCTCAAGAAGGGAAATGCCGGGTGTATGCGGCCAGCTGTGACAGAACTT
>SJXQ01000213.1:525576-555155 GCA_006408695.1 Aepyceros melampus | reverse complement strand
GAGCCCATGCAAGGGGGCCTCCAATGCCCTGGGGAAATTGGTAACAAATGCAAATTCCTCACTAGTTTATCAGCATTTTAAATATGTATCCCTGGGGACTGTGACACCTAATTTGTTTGTATACATTCCCTGCCTCCCTGGAAGAAGTATTGAGACAAGGATAGAACTTTCTTCCCTGGGGCTGAAAGAAATCTGGGATTGAATCCCACTGTATTACTCAAATCCAGCCTTCCAAAAACCAATGCTCCACCAAACAGAATCTGTCCAAAATGAACATCTAATGGTGGCTGTATATATAAAAAAATAAGTAACTCAAGTTCATTCCGTGAATTAAGAATGACGCTGTGCTCAGTCGTTCAGTCAAATCCAACTCTTTGTGTCCCCATGGACTGTAGCCCGCCAGGCTCCTCCATCCATGGAATTTTCCAGGCAAGAATGCTGGCATGGGTGGCCATTTCCTTCTCCAGGGGATGTTCCCGACCCAGGGATCGAATGCACATCTCTTGTGTCTCCTGCATTGCCAGGTGGATTCTTAAAAATGACGGTACTGAATATTAAATGTGGTTTACAGCTGCCTCACCACCCCATCGCTGTAGGATGAAAATCACAGCCGAGCCTGAAGGAGGGAACATGGCCTGTCGCCGTGGGAGCCCGACCAGGGCAGGTGGGGTCCTGCAGGCGACTAAAAGCACGCCTCACCTGCAGGCTTTGGAGGACATGAGAGGGTTTTAGAAGGCACATGTGCGAATGGTTACTTTTATTTTAGTCATTCTCTTATTCTATTTCAGTCATTTTATATAGCATTTTATGGAAAAATATGAATGAACTTTTTGGCCAACCCAATATATTTATCTTCATGTGTAGTGAAAAAAATATACACTGAGCTGTGGATCCCAACATTTCTGGTAAAAGCTAGGATTTGTTTACCCTGTTCCACCTGGCCCTGAGACGCAGTTACTGTGAATGGATTCAAAGGAAAAGGTTAAATGGACAATAATACAGTTGGTTTTCGGATGTGGCAACTCCTCCAAGGAGGTACCCGAATACTTCCCACGTGGGGAGGACCAGTAGCTGGATGCCTCGGCTGAGAGGAGGTGCACAGGGACTGAATGGACGAGACAGCAGAGCACTGATTTAAAAGATGACAGGAGGCTCTGTAAAGGTAAGAACCGGGGCCGTGTCCCCGCACTCAGGCCGTCTCTGGGGCACTGGTGTAAAGTGACTCGGGAATGGCCACTATCTGAGGGCCACATGTTTCGGCTAAGTCTTAGCAGGGAAATTAGTTACTGTTGCGTTCCCATCCCAGGTATTCATTACAGCAAAGCATGTGAAAACGACAAGGATCCTTTTGCCAAATCCTCATGGAACCCCTCAGAAGGGGGAAATGGTTACTGTTCCCATATTATGGGGGAGATGAAGTCACTTGCCCAGGGCATAGAGACAGCAAGTGGGGACCTGAGCTAAGGGGAACTGACCCAGCCCGGGCTAACCACGGCATCCACAGCCCCCACCTGTCAGGCCAGGGTGTGAGCCCAGGGACCCCCACCCGAGCCTTATTCTTCGCTTTGGTGCTTGTGCACACATGCCAGAAAGCAAAGAAGCTTCCCAGACCAAAACAAGCACGTGGTTGGGAAGAGGCCCTGGAGAAGAAAACGGCAACCCACTGCAGTATTCCTGCCTGGGAAATCCCATGGACAGAGGCGACTGACCGGCTTCAGCCCTCGGGGTCGAAAAGAGTGGGACACGACAGAAAAAAACAAGCTCACCACCACCAACGGCAGTAACAGTAACAGCGCACCTTCGACAAACAGTGGCTCTGTGCTCGATACACCTTATCTTGGTTCATCCTCACAACATCCTGGTTGAGCAGCCAGGACTCATTACTCTCCCTACATCACAGGGGGCCCGAGAGGTGGCGTCACTACCTACAGCACACGGCCACAGAGTGGCAGAGCTGGGAGGGGGACCCAGGAGCTAGCCAGGCACCAAGGCTCACGTCCACACCCACTTCCAGCCCCGTTTCCCTCCCAGGCTTCAACCTTGCACCCGTGTCATTATCTCGCTCCGTCCACACGTGCTGAGGCCCCTGTAGGGGCGGCCGAACGAGGCAGTCAGGCAGTGTCTGTGCCCTGCCGGCCTCCCTCTTCTCTGGCCTCCCTCTTCTCTGGCGGTGGTGCTGGGGACGCCCTGGGGCAGTTGTGGAGCTTTCTCTGATGCCAGACGATCAGTCAGCAACGGTGATGGTCTAGGGACAGGATCATTTGCAAATGAACCACACTTCCCCAGTGGGCCTGCCTCCTCTCAGCCCGGCCTAGAGTCTGCCACATCTTGAAATCACTCAAGGCCTTGATTGAGGGTTTCCCTTTCCCTGTGGGCTTCGGTCTTTGCTTCTCCCTCGGTGTCAAGTCCCTCAGATTTCTTCCTGGCTGAGTGCGGGGGGGGAGGCGCCGGGGGTGGGTCTGGGTGCTCCTGGTCTCCCACACCCCAGAAGCCAGTTGTGGAACTGAGAGGTCCCCCGGGGTTAGGCAGAGGGTGTGCATCCACCAGCGTGGCCCAGACACTTGCTGCACTGGTCGCCCCTGCCCGTCTCTCCACCCTCCTGCAGCTGGGTGAGGCTGCGGGGACAGTGAGTGGAACGCTCGCCCTTCTGGCTGAAGCAGCTCTCTCTTATTCTCGCCCTTTCCCTGTGAGGAGGGGGTGGGTGTCAGGTGGTGCAGCCACAGAGCTGTGAAGCCTCTGTCATCCCAGTCTCCGAGGGGTGTGAGAAGCAGGGTTCCTCGCTGACCCCTGTGGGCAGGGAGCACAGGCAGGAAATACATCTTCACTGTGTCCAGGCGTGGAGAAGCATCATTCCCGCAGCACAGCACAGCCTGGATCAGAGGGAGCAGTTCACAGTACCTGGGACCAGAGCCCCAGAGACTGTGAGATGAAGCCATTTGCGAGTCAACAGCTATTCTTGGGTCCAGTGACCCAGGACTGCAGCAGGGTAGTGACCGCCGAGGGCTGGTAACACACAGGTGCTATGCTAAACGATTGCTGTTGCTGTTTTTAATTAACTAATTAATTTTCGCTGCGCTGGGTCTTCGTTGCTGCGTGCGGTCTTGCCCTAATTGCAGCGAGCGGGGCGAGGCTACTCTCGTTGCGGTGCGCTGGCTTCTCAATGCGGTGGCTTTGCTTGTCGCAGAGGACTGGCTCCAGGGCACGTGGGCGTAGTCGCTCTGCAGTGTGTGGGACCTTCCTGCCCCAGGACCGAGCCCACGTCCCCTGTACTGGATGGGAGGGTGATTCCTAGCCACTGGGATACCAGGGAAGTCCGCTAGGTGGTTTTAAATGTATTTTCTCACCAAATCTTCTCTGCAGCCGTGTATTATGTGGTTGGGCCTACTTATCCTCATTTTGCAGATGGAAAAACAGACACTTGTAAACATGAAGAGGGCAACCCAGGCCTCGTGGTGAGCGACAGGGCTGGGACTTGGCCCCGGGTGAGGCTGTGATGGCCTGTATCCGCCTTGATGGCAACTCCCTTCTTGGGGGACTCAATCTGAGGCGAGTGATTGCTCTCCTTCAGTGAGTCGCCACGCTGTTTTTTATAAGCCACAGGTGTGCCCTCTGACCATCCAATTAAGGCCTGCGGCATGAAAATGGGCATCATGTTCCTCCAACGGCCAGGCTGAAAGCTGCTTCTCATGACCGCGCCAGGGACAAGGACGTGGGCTTCTCCGCTCATCTGTGAACTAGTCCAGGGCTCAGTCCCAGTCGAGGACAGGTGTTGTGGAGGTGCTTTTCGACCCCTCCGATGACGATGACGAGACTCCCAAGAACGCGGCTCCCTTCTCCGACCCGCATAGGCACCCGTTTGCTGGCTCTCAGCAGAACTGCTGATTTATACCTGGGGCCAATAGGGGCCTCCCCAAAGCAGGGCCCGCAACGGCTGTGAGTTATTCCAGCCGTTGCACAGCCATCTGGCCACGGGCCCTCTCTGCCTCTGGAATTGATGGCACGGTGTTAATTCTCCTCGAGGTGATGGCTGCCCGAGCCTGGGCCGCTTCTCTCTGAGCAGCGTCTTCCAGGGGAGCTGCATGAAGGCGGCTTTTCCAGAGATTGGAAGTAGTGCCAGGTAGAGTGCAATGATTTACTTCTCGCTTGGACGCATCAATTGACCTGTCGAGTTTCAGATCGCTTCCCTCCACAAGGAGATGACGAGATGACTCACACAGCCGGGCACGTTCAGAAGATGAATGCCGGGCCGTTGAATCCAGTCCTGATTTCGTTCCAGCTCCCCAGTGAGAAAAGAGACCGGCCCAAAGCGAGGGAGAATGTCAGACGCTGTCGGAACCGAGCTGCTCAGTCGCTCAGTCGTGTGTCTGACTCTTTGTGGCCCCCTGGGCTGTAGCCAGCCAAGCTCCTCTGTCCGTGGAACTTTCCAGGCAAGAATACTGGAGCGGGTTGCCATTTCCTACTCCAGGGGATCTTCCCAAACCAGGAATCAAACCCGAGTGTCCTGAATTGGCAGGCAGACTCTTTACCACTGAACCACCAGGGAAGCCCAGAGTCAGAACCAAGAGATCCCCCCAGTATGCCCCTGGGCCCTGAAATCACCATCTGTTTTTTGAAAACAAAGTCAGTGTCCTCATTTGAGGGCTGGATCCTAAGTCACTCTCTTGTTCTCCTTCATTCACTTGTGGCAAAGCTTCACCAAGGACCCACTACACTGGCAGCCCCAGGATTCAACTGTGAACAAAGAGTTGGGGTTCCTCCCTCAAGCAGCTTGGTGCCCACATGAACTCAATAACAGCTTGAAAATAGAAAACTACATACAGTGGCCAATGCTCAAGAGGGATTTGGTGGCCAGAAAAGGTTTTGCTGGGAAGGGTGCTGTCTGCAGAGATCTGAAGGATGTCAGGGAGTGAGCCAAGCGAAGGGGACACTGGTGGCAGGAGACAGTGTCCCAGGCAGAGGGCCTGGCCTGTGTGACGATCAGAAGCATGGTCAGGGAAGCCAAGGAGGGCTGCGCGGCTGGGACCCAGGTGGGAACAGCAGCTGAGGGTCCACCTGCAGGCCTGGCGGCCCTGGGGGGCTCAGGCTTTGACTCTGCTGGTGAACAGCAAGACAGTAAGAGTTGAGCTTGGACATGCAGAGGCAGGGGCTGTGTTCCCTGCAGCCCTTCCATGACCACACCAAAAGCCCACTGCTGGTCTCCATCCTGGGAAGTCAACACAGGCAAAGGCCGCTCAGGGCCACCTGGTTCCCCACCCCAGGCAAACTCCAAGACAGGTTCCCAGTCCCCTTCCCCAGACTTGCTCAGTGGCTTGTCTCAGAGCCCTTGACCAGACTCTCCAGGGGTCACTGCTGGTGTAGGGGGTGGGGGAGGGAGGGTAAGCTGGAGGACTTGCTGGAGGAGGAGGTGCAATGGAGACCCCGATAGGGGGCTCCCCCACTCTTACCATCCCCCCTGGAAAGTGGGGAGCAGGGAAAGCATCTGTCTGCAGCTGGCTCTCCTCCTCCCACAATTTTCAGAGTGAAATATAATTTCACACCCCCACCCACACAACCAAACAGCAAAACCAGAATATAGATCCACTAGATTTGGAAATTTTAAAACTTTATATCCTGGGTGGGAGGGATACCAGCTGCAAGTGAGTCTGGCTGTAGGAAGAAAGTGTGTCTTACTTTTCAAGAGAAGACAGAAGGTTGCAGAAAGGCACTGCAGAAGTAGGGCCTATCTCTATTCTGGGCTGGACCAGGCCTAGCTGACACATAGTAGGGCCTCAGTAAATTGCTGCTGAACTGAAGCAGAGTCCCGTTGGCTACCTGGACACGACTCATTCCCAACACACCTGTAAATCCATCAGGACTGAAGCCTTGTCAAGTCTCACATTTAATTCCCAACTTTCACCCAAATGAGTTCCTGTCTTGGTATCACCCGGTATCGTCTAGGGAGCAGAGTGGGGGATGTCGCTTGTTTTCCAGAGAAACACTGTCTTCCTGGCAGGAAGAAGTGAAGGCTGGACATGGGTCTAGTAGGGGGGCGGCCTGGGGGTGCTGGGGGAATATGGGACTACCTGTGAGCCCAGGTTCCTGAGGGAAGAGTGACTTAGTGGGTTTGGATTCTATAAAACAGGTCACTGTGCTTCTGGTATGTACGTATACAGAGGTGCTCGAATGCACACATGTACACAAACACAGAATCTGAGGTTGGGGGCATGTGTGCTAAGTCACTTGTTGTGTCTGACTCTTTGTGACTCTATGGACTGTAGCCTGCCCACCAGGCTCCATGCTCCATGGGATTCTCCAGGAAAGAACACTGAATGGGTTGCCATGCCCTCCTCCAGGGGATCTTCCCAACTCAGGGGATGCGACCTAAGTTCCTTACGTCTCCTGCAATGACCGATTCTTTACCACTAATGCCACCTAGGAAGCCTGGTATCTGAGGTTATGGTGGTTTTGTTTTTTTAAACAAGAATTATCAAAATCAAGGGAGGTATCTGCAGAATTTTTGCAGAACCTCAATTCTCATACATATACTTAAGGCCTAAATCAGAATGTTTTTCCATCATGGTCAACAGTGTTCTCATTTCTTGAGGGGAAAAAAAAAACCAAGAACACATTTATTTCATTTTTACATTCAGCCGCTTTAGTCAAGGACTAACATTTTACCACAGACCATTTAATGACTGGAATCATCTAATCCTTTCCTGGAGAAAAGTAGAAAAGTCCTTCTCAAAACCAAATGGGGACTTTTGATTAAAATTCCTCCTGGCTAAAATGGGCTGGAGAAAACCCACACTTTCAGTGGGGCTGTCCTAGACAAAACGATGTGTGAGAAGCCGCCACCAGGACCCTATGGCTTGAGGATCCGAGGGAGTGGTGCTGAGCGTGTGTACGTGTGAGATGGTCCAGGACTGAGGGGGTCAGATGGCTGCAGAGGGTGACACTGGAGCCTCTTAGGTCAAAAAGGAGAGTCTGGGGGACAAGGGAGTCTGAGCTGCTTGGGAGAACACCCACTATTGGAAGAGCCTCAGCAGCGAGAATCTCGAGGAAGGATGGAGAAGACTGGCAGGAAAGGCAGGAAGGGGCGGGTACCAGAACCCTGGGGAGGCGACCTGGGGGACATCCGTGGACAGAGACCCTGGGGACGGTGGCAGAAAGCAGGAGGTGAGAGAGACGAGTCTTCACGTGTCCCACCCAAGTGGGGCCCTGTGGCATGCCTCAGGCCTGCATGGGGCTGAAGGGTAAGGAAGACGTGGTGGGAGGTGGGGTCTAGTCACATGATCCAGGAGCACCCCAGGGGTAGCTGTCTCGAGCTGGGGCACAGTGTCACGTGGGGCCCCGTCTCCTGCCAATCTCCACATCCCAGCCATGGTAAGGAGAATAACGTCCTCCAGAGATGCTGCATGCTTGAGTCCCTGGAACCTGTGAAGGTTTCTTACCAAAGGGATGTCCCAGCTGTGATTAAATTACAGAATCTGAGATGGGGAGATGATCTGGGTGAGCCCTGTCTAATAAGAGGAGGCTCTTGAAAGTGCTGGAGGGAGGCAGACGGGGAGGTGAGAAGAATGTGATACTAGAATGCTTCAACCCACCACAGCTGCGCTGAGGATGGAGGAGGGGGGCCGGGAGCCAAGAGTGCAGGCTGGAAAAAGGCAAGGGAAGGACTCTGCCCTGGAGCATCCAGAAAGGAAAGCAGGCCAGTGATTTTAGCCCAGGGAGACTTCTGACCTACAGAACGGTGAGATAATAAATGTCTGTGTCATTTTAAATCACTAAATTTGTAGTCACTGGGCTATAGCAGCCACAGGAAACACACATATCACCCCACATTCTAGACACAGGGTATGACCAGGTTGCCACACCACCCACATGTCTTCACTTAGGATACCCCCGCCTGGAACGTTCTCACCCAGCCTGGCTGCCTGCTGGACGCCCACTCAGAACTCCACTCAGCTCAATGGCTAGGGCCCTCAGAAGCAAGGCCTGTCCCTGTTCACCCCTACTAAGAGGCAAGGCCTAACGACTGTTCTCCCCACTGGTCCCTGCAGTTTCCATCGCAGCACCCATATCCATCTGCTGCTGTAACTCCTCCCAGGATGTCACCGGCTGCTTGGAAGGAGGGCTGTGTCAGACTCTTCCTCACGTTTCTAGCACCCAGACAGGGTCCACCACTCTGTAAATGATGACGTGATCGTGGGTAGGTGAATGGAGGAGGGCTCATTGTCCAGAGGCAAGAGTACACATTCTGGGGTCTGAATCCTGTGTATGTGTCCTGGCTCTCCCACTTCCTGGCAGAGTGAGACCCTGGGCAGGTTATTCTACCTTCTGTGCCTGGGCTTCTTCCTCCATAAGATGGAGATAATAACAAGACCTATGTGGCCGGGCTGTGAGGGTTACTTTAGTTAACCCTTTGTGTTTCAAATACAACATCGCCTGGCTCGAGGAAAAGGACCAACAGGTGGTGCTTATTATCATTCCTGTGGGATCTAGGAAGGGAAAGGCAGAAGCCGGGGGCCAGGGAGACTCCAGGGAGTGGCATCAAGGCTGACGAAATCTAGTCTAGAACCTTCCCGAGACACTGCCTGGCACTCACGCCTCCATATCCAGCCTCCTCCATGTGAGTCTGGTGCCAGGGCTCACTGGGCTGAAGGGGGCGGGTGGGAAGGGGGCCTGGCATGGAATGGAGAAAGCTGTAGATTATCGTCCGTTTTGCTGCTCTGGAGAATGTAACCCACCACCAGGAGGGAGGCACATTTTTATGAGGCACTAGTTACAGGCTAAAGGTTAACTGGAGTTATTTAAATGACATGCCTATTTCCTGGCTTTGCACAGCTCTGGAAAACCCCAACTACACTCAGAAAAAAACGGAGAGCATGTTATAAAATTCAAAGGCCTGGGTATGGGTGATGAAACAGATGAATGCAAAAGATAATCTGGATGTGCCAAGATGAAAACCAGGAAGCTGCGTGGGGGCTTTTCTGCATGAGGATTTGGCAGGGAGAGGAAAGGTCTACTTCACCTTGACCTTGGTATTAAAAAAATCCCCCAAACCAAAAATAAAACCGGTGGCCCTGAGCAGACCAAGGGAGGAAGGAAGATGGGATGAGGACGTCTAGCTCTCAATTATAAGCAAGACGGTTTAAACATGGGGAGACCTGGAAAAGCAGGCTCAGCCTACTGGTTCCTAAGTCTCCTGGTCTGGCTGCTCCGAGGCATTTTTACGACTGTGCCTGAAACAGAGCAGGCTGGTTCCAGGCCTAGTGCTGGTTCAGGACAACTGGAGAGTTTGGAATGGGCTGGGGTTTCAGTGCTGCAGAGACAGTCGGGGAGGTGAGGGTACAGCCTTGCCCAGCCTGCAGGCACCAGGTAGAGTGGCAGGGCTGGGCTGGTGTGGTGGTCAGGGAGGCCCCTTCGGTCACCATGCACTTCCTCTCCCCAACAAGGTGTTCCAGGCTGGAGAAGAGAAGTGATCTGTCTTCATCTAAGGCAGAAGCACACCGCCTGCATGATTAAGTTGCAAAAAACTCAGTCGCATTCAGGAAGGGAGTAGGGAGAGAAATGTTTAGCTGCCGAGACTGCTCTGACTGCCACCTGACAGAGGGAGGTGGCAAGTGAGACTCAATGCCTCCCTCTAGGGCCTTCAGGCTCTCCTGCCTCTGCCCGAAGGGCCCTGCCTTGTAGATGCTCCCAGGTAAAAACATTTCTTGTCTTTCTCCTCTGGTGCTCAATTTCAGGTCAATTTCAGCCCTGAAGACCAGCTGGGTTGGCTCACTATGAGACATGACTCTCCTACATGGCACCTTCCCAAGGGGTCTGTAAGGGTGACTTGCATGGCACAAAGTCTCCACCTGAGAAGTGGACTGCAGAGCCTAGAGAGAGACACGCCCACTGCGTCAGGCCACAAAGCCAGCCTCCCTGGTGATGTCCGGTTGATGAGGTGGGCAGGGAGAGCTCCGAGAGGGAACCAGAATTCATGGACAGCAGCAGAGCAGAGACCATGCATGGAGTTCCAGAAACTTCCTCATTCTGTCCTACCCATGGGTTTGCAACATTGGCTGCACAATGGAATCCTCCAGGGAGCGATGACAACCAGAGAGGCTGGGGCCCATCCCCCGAACAAGTGAATCAGAACCTTCTGGAGTGGTGCCTGGGCACAGAGCATTTTTGAAACCCATAAAGTGATGAGACGGTGGCAGAGAATGAGATGGTTGGATGGCATCGCTGATTCATGGACATGAACTTGGGCAAATTCTGGGAAATAGTAAGGGACAGGGAGGTCTGACATGCTGCAGTCCATGGGGTTGCAAAGAATCAGACATGACTCAGCAACTGAACAACAAAATGGTGATTCTAAGGCACATGGCAGGTTTGGACACAGGGAGCTCGGGGCCAGAGACCATCAGCCCCGGCCCCGCCCGGTCCTGCGGCGTGAGCAGATCTGTGGATGTGTAGCCGCACGCAGGCCAGCATGGCAAGCCAATTTTCACTTCCATCTCTAGGCAGGTCAAAGTGGAAATGACAAATTTAAGCGTTTAAATGTCCCAAGATCAGTACCCTGTACATTTCTTGAAAGCTCAGCAGAGCAAACTACATTTGACATTCACTGGAAAAATCAGCGTGGATGGCCTGCTGTGCCGGGAACATGGCGCCCTCCTCACGGGATACCTGCCATCTCCAATTAGGACTTCTTTGGGAGTCAGAGTCAGTGGTCTAGTCTACGTTATGCCAGGTGCTCCCTGTGCTCGGTTTCAACCCTTCCTTAGGACTCTAGGTGACCAACCAGCTCTCCAGTGCTTCTGCCGCATCCAAATGGAGCATCAGCAAGAGGGACGGTGATGGTCCCTTTGCCCCCACCCCGGGTCTTCTCCCTGGGAACCGGGGTAGGCTGGAGGCTGAGGACTGGCTGAAAGCAGAGCAGGGTGAGCAGCAGGACAAGTGCTGGGGACGGGGCCGCTGGGGTCCTGGGCCGGGGCGGGGGCCTGGGGGAGACGGCAGCTCAGGGCAGGCACCTGCTCCTGTCGTGGACCTCTGGTGAAGGTCACGCGCAGTCTGTCACTGCTTCAGTCTCCCCAGAGATTTGTTTTGGGTGTTCTGTGGTTAATCAGAGAGCAGGCCCAGAAGCCAACCCTCTGCTCCGGAGGCCTGAGCAATCACTGGATCCTGCCTTGTCCCCAGGCTGCCAGCCAGGCGGGGTGGCGGAGGTGGGCGGGGAAACTGCTGGCTTCGGGGTGAGGAGCCCCGTGTAGGCAGACCCCAGACAGCCTCAGCGAGTGGGCTGCTGCGAGGGATGTCTTGAAACTCAACGTTAACCCTCAACCCAGCTACCCCACGAATTTGTTTCCTGTGGCAGCTCACTGCTGCCGCCCCCTCCAGCAGCCAGAACTGAAGAAGTGATCAAGGAGGCTGGCTTCAGCGCTTGGTTCAGGGCGAGTCCCGCCCCGAACCTTGTGACCTGGAGGAGCATAGCAGGGGCGGGGGCCCAGGCAGGCCTCCAGAGGGCTCTGACAGCCACCTGATTGATGGAGGAGAGCAGAGACAAGCAGTGAAGAAGCCGCACGCCAATCACAGGGTGGCTTCCAGAGTCCAGGTCAGGGTGGAGGTGCTGAAGGTGCTGAGTGGGAGTAAGATGCTGGATCCATCTGATGCCTGAACTGGCCGAACTTGCAGAGCTTGGTTACAGGCGTGGGAGGAGGCAGGATTCTCCAAGGCTTCGGGCCCAAGTGAACACAAGGTACACACTTCTGTTTAGTGACAGGGAATGCCGGTCAAGTGAGAGGGGCTGCTCTGCTGGGCCCCCTGAAGTCTCGAGGCACTGTGTTAGCATGGTGGGTGGTGTCTTTCCTGGAGGTACAGAGATCTGAGGTTGGGGGGCACGGTTGTGTCAGAGTCTGACAGTGCTGGAGCTGGGACCCCTGCTGCCACCTGGGTGCCATCCATGGTCCTGGCTGCCCTGAGATGTAGTTGCACCCACTTCCCAAGGGTGTTGACGTGCCGCAGAAGATGTTCCTGGAGCAAATTTAACTCACAGGTCCCCTGAGATCAGAGAAATCAAAACCGTGGCCCCATTTTCAATGCCTGGCAAGGACTGGGATTTGCGTTGCGGTGGGGGTAGAAATACTTAAAAGTGGAACGTGCCTTCAGTGGAAATGATCATTTTACTAGGCAAGGAAGGAGAAAGCTCAAAAGCCAGTCTCTACACTCAAACGCCTTATCTCCTCCAAGGCACAGGATGCAATCTAGAAATTCTGCCTTGCAGAGGGAAAAAATAATCATTTTGTCTTTTTCAGAACTGTCTAGGACTACTTTTAATACATAACCCACAACAGAGGGCACAGCCATTAGGTGACCTTGTGATTTCAGCAGAACATGTCTCTCTAATGTAGCTCGATTATGATTGTAAGTTTATAAAAACAGGGAAAGATTACAGGAATATACATTAAACCACATCAATGAGTGCTACTGAGGAAAAAAAAAAGTCCAGTAGACAGGTACCAATCAAATAATCAATATGTAGGAAACAGCTACATCACCCTGCTTTAAGAGAACCAAATAATGTTGCAATTGGATTTGCTTTAAAATTTTCCACTTGAACAAAAATGACAGCTGTATTATAATCACATTTCCAGTCACTTTATAAGACACAAATTTCATTTCTCCATATTTCTACTTCATTTCTGAAAAGGGGCCAGCAACGTTATTCATCAAGCACATGGAGAGGCAGCCTAATTCATGGGGCAGGGGGAAAATGCTGTTAATTCCATGTTTTCCATTTCCTGAGAGAATTGGTGGTTTAACTCAAACATTTTTTTCTTATCAGTCTAGTTCAGGGTTCTAGCTTCAAACAAGGGTTGGGGGGGGGTGGGTAAAAAGCATCATTTTAGTCCTTAGGTAAAATGACTTCAGATTGTTGAAATTAGGACCATCTGCACTTTTAGAAAACACCAGGGTGGATTTAAGATTCTTGATATATTTCAACAGGGTTAAGAAAAAGTCTACATTGAAAACCTGGATATTCAAATATCATAGTAACAATAAACAAATATTCTTTTAATTCACAATCCAACTGTCTCAAATTATTCAAGGCAACCTTTAGAAATGCCACTTTTGTGTTAATGAAAGTGCCTTAAACGTTTATGCAGAAGGGAACCCACTCTAGTATTCTTGCCTGGAAAATCACATGGACAGAGGAGTCCGGAGGAGTCTGGCGGGCTACAGTCTATGGGGTTGCAAGGAGTTAGACCTGACTGAGTGACTATGCACGCTAAAGTTTTAATCAGTTCAACCCAACAAGCCTTCTGGAGTGCCTCCCATGTGACAGGTCCTGTTACTAGTGACAGAAAAACAAAGCACTAAGTGAATATTTGAGGTGTGCCTGGGGAGGGGCAAGGAGGAAGGAGGCTGGGAGGACAAGTCTGGCAAAGGCCCAATGGTGGGGAATGGCCGGAGTGCTGTGTCTAGGAACCAGTGAGCAGCACCACAGCCAGGTGGGCTCAGAAGCAGGGAGATATAAGGCTGAAGAGGGGGGCCAGGAGCTCTGACATCTACAAGTGGGAAAGGGATTTATGAAATGGACAAGGGTGGGACAGAGTTGCCTTTCGGAGGCCAGCCACACAGCAGATAGACCAGAGTGGGGCAAGGCCCTGGGCTGGGACTCCCACATGGAAGACACTGGGTGCAGACTGTCTGGGCTGGGGAGGGGGCAGAGCTGCAGTGAGGGATGGCTGCTGACCTCCTGACCCTGGGATTGGAGTAGGGTCAGGAGTGGTTCCAAGTCAACAGGTGGTGATGAGAAGAGACCCAGCACGGACCGTATTCCCTTTAAAGATAAAACACGGAGGCAGAGTACAGGCCGAAGAACCACAAAATCACACTCGCCTGAGACAGGACTTCCAAAGCCACATCCATACTCACCTCTCGGGTTTCACGATAACAACATTAGTCCTTTCCAATGTTGGTACTGAACAAACCACTTCTCTGGGACTCCGGGCCTGAAAACGCTTGAACTAAATTGCCCCGGAGGAGCCATCAGGGTCTGAATGAAGCCTCTCTTACAGGTTTCAGTTCTTCTCCAATCAGCTGGCACCCACTTTCCTGAAAAGTCATTTTTTCCAGGAAACTTATCTAACTAACAGGCCTTTCCTGGTAGCTCAGATGGTAAAGAGTCTGCCTGCAATGTAAGATACCCAAGTTCGATCCCTGGCTCGGGAAGATCCCCTGGAGAAGGAGATGGCAACCCACCCCGGTATTCTTGGCTGGAAAATCTCATGGATGGAGGAGCCTGGCAGGCTACAGTCCATGGGGTCGCAAAGAGTCGGACCAACTGAGAGACTTCACTTTCTTTCTTTCTAATTAACAGGCCCATGTGGTCTCCTCCACTTCTCAATGTATCCCCTGGACAGAAACAGTCAAGGTTTCACTTTGTCAGAGCTCCTCTGGAGCACAGGCTAGTTCAGAAAAATTGTTTTGTGCCCAACGTGCAGTTCAGATGAAGAACGCTAATGACTATTTCTACCAGGACGCCGAGCACTTCTGATGGACTTACTCTTTATCAACAGAACAGTTCTGAGGCAGTATCATCTCCCCATCTTCACAGATCGGGAAAAAGGTTCAGAAAGGTTAACTAGTTTGCTCAAGGTTACACAGCCAGGATTCAAACCCAGAGCCCCTAATCCTAAACAAAAGCAAAAACATCACTTTGCCAACAAAGGTCCATATAGTCAGAGCTATGGTTTTTCCAGCAGTCATGTATGGGTGTGAGAGTTGGAGCATAAAGAAGGCTGAGTGCCTAAGAACTGATGCTTTCAAACTGTGGAGCTGGAGAAGATTCTTGAGAGTCCCTTGGACAGCAAGGGATCAAACCAGTCAATCCTAAAGGAAATCAACCCTGAATATTCATTGGAAGGACTGATGCTGAAGCTGAAGCTCTAATACTTTGACCACCTGATGTGAAGAGCCAATTCATTAGAAAAAAGCTTAATGCTGGGAAAGACTGAGGGCAGGAGGACAAGGAGGTCGACAGGGGATGAGACGGTTGGATGGCATCACTGACTCAATGGATGAATTTGAGCAAACTCTGGGAGTTAGTGAAGGACAGGGAAGCCTGGTGTGCTGCAGTCCATGGGGTCGCAAAGAGTCGGAAACGACTTAGTGACTTAACAACAACAACATTCCTCATTAACTAAATGTTGATTTTCAAGGATTTGACCTGTTTCCTTCCACTTCATTAAGTTTTTACTTTGAAAAAGCTCCAACTTTCAAAATAAGCCCACACAGGCCCTGGACCTAGATTCATCAATGGTTAATATTTAGTGGCGTTTGCCTCCTCTCTCACTATACCCAACACTCACATATTTTTATTTTCTGAATCATTCCAAAGTGACAAGCAACACAGCACTTTACCCCTGAGCTCTTCGGTCTGTACTTCCTAAGAACAAGGACGTTCTCCCACAGAACCACAATGCCATCATCATGCTCAAGAAAGGTAATACTGACCTTGATTACATTATCCAATCACAGGCTACATGCAAATTTTTTCCAATTCAACCCCCAAAAGTCCCCTAAATCTACTCTGTTTTTATTCCTCAATCCAGGATCCAATCTCAGGGGACAGCTGTCAGGTCTCTTCCGTTTTGATAATCTAAAAGCTAGAACTGGTCCCTGGCTCTCGCTGTTCTGTTCGGTTTTGCCTGACACTTCTCTCATTTATGAAAAGTTCAAATCAAGTATCTTGTAGAATAGCCCGCATTCTGGGTTTGTTTTTCATGCTAGAGTCTCTGTTATTTATGCTCTTTTCTCAATCACGTCAAGACGGGGCACATGATGAAGACTGGGCCATCAGCATAATACGGCAACATAGAGGGTTTTCCAGAAGGGACAGGATCTCAAAACTAGCCCTGGTCTTGTGAGAGAAGCAAATCAATGAGCTCATATTTTCATGGACTTACAATCCAACCACATAACTTGCTTAGGGAGCTTCACGGTACTCTTGCTGGAAACGACTCTTTAGGCATTTAGATGAGCACCGCTGGAGATGTCCACTTTGTCTAAAAGCTCTTGCCTGCAAGGATGCTGGGATGAAGCACAGAAAGTGTTAAAACTGGGGAAACAGGAATATATTACATTCCTGTTCATTAACAAACAAAGGATAACAAAGAGGAGGGGCTTGGTCCAGGGCTCAAGGCAGATGGAGAATTGAGAGTATGGATGCCACACGTGGGAATCGTGGGCCTTGTTAAGCGCCCACAGATATGCTTGTTCCAGGGGTGTCAGTGGTCTGCAGGCTAGGGGGCGGGGCACAGCCAGAGCAGAGGCCTGTGGTAGGAATATGCCTGATGTGTCTGAAAAACAGCAAGGACACAGAGGAGCTGGGGGTATTGGGTGACACCCAGCCTCATGGGCCCCTGTAAATATCTCTCCTCCTGGTCAGAGTTGGATGGAGGCCACTTTGAGGAGGGCTTTGAGGAGGACAGGGTCTGACTTATGCTTTAAGAGGATCACAATGGACACCGTGTCGAGAATAAACTGTATGGGACGAGGCAGAAGCTGGGGACTGGTTGAGATTTCTGCAACGGTGCAGGTGAAAGATGATGGCAGGGCAAGTCGGGTGCTAAGGAGTGAAGCTGGGAGAGATGGCCAGATCGATCTGGAAGGAACTGCCTAGGTGTGGTGACCAGCGGGATGCTGAGTTTGAGACGAAGAGGGGAGTCAAGAAAGAGCCTCAGTTTTTTGCCCCCAAGATGGAGCAGCCTGCTGCCAACTGGGAGATGTGTGGGCTCCGTCCCCACGCCCTGCTCCCCACTGTCACTGGCTCCGGGGCCAATGCTGCAACCTAATAACTGGCCTCCCTGAAGTTGTGCTAGGCATTGTTCCAGGCACGTCACATGTATTAACTCACTGCCTCCTCCCAGCAACTCCCATTTACATACGAGGAAACCAAAGCACCAAGAGATTACGTTACTCATTGAAGGACACACGCTGGCAGGTGGCAAGGGGCCGAGCTAGGATTTCTCCCAGCACAGCCTGGCTCCCAAGCCTAGGCTCAGAGCCATGAGGCTACGTGGCCTCTCCAGCCCCTGGACACGGCTCAGGGGCCTGTGCGGGCACTGTGTGACCCGGCAGCTCCGAAGTGCACAATCAGGGTAGCCGTCCACACGGACGCCCTTTGCTGACTTCCCCCTGCATTGGATTTGAGATCTTGTTCATCTCAGCTACTCTCTCCCCTGCTCCTCGCCTGCCAGCCACATCGGCCTGTGACACACCAAGCCCATTCTCACCTTCCACTTCCCCCTTCCCTAACTGGCAGGCCTCATCTCTGCATTTTCTTACAGAATATTCTGGCTCCCCCGGCACATGCCTCTCCAGCCGCTGAGGCCTTTTATCTGATGTTCTCTAGCCCTGGACCCCGTTCATTATCTCCATAGAGCCACCTCCATCGACCTGCGATTGTGCAGTTAGCTTTTACTCCCTTACCTGTTTGTGGTCCCTTCCCTGCCCCTAGCTGGAAGCACCACAGAGCAGAGGCCAAGTCTGGCTTTATTAGTTCACTATCACATCCCAGATTTCAGCACTGTGCCTGGCATACAGCAGGTGCTCAATAAGGAGCTGAATTAATGGACGGGTTTCAGTGAATGAATTTTAAAAATCAGGATACAAGACTAGGTGGGTGCTGTACGTGGCATGGCTACAACTATGTCAACTTCAAGGGCCCCATGGACGTCTCCTGAAGATGGCTGGCATCTCCTGAGGGTGTCCAGATGGCTGGGGAGTTTCCCCTGCTGTCACTGCCCATGTAACCTGGCCGCAGGCAGGCAGGCAGGAACCTGGCTCTCCTCTGCTTAAGTTCAGGGCACTGCTGGGCTGTCGGTCAGTCGGCCCAGTGATGCCTGGGCAGGAGTGCTTGCCTGGCAGCCTAGACACAGTACAGGGCCGTTCATCTGTTCCCACACAGTCTTTTTTATTTTTTTTAAGTCTTTATTGAATTTACTACAATATTACTTCTGTTTTGTGATTTCCGGTTTTTTGGCCACAAGGCATGTGGGATCTTAACTACCCAACCAGGGACTGAACCTGTACCTTCTGCACTGAAAGGTCAAAGTCTTAACCACTGGACCACCAGGAAGTGGTGGTCTTTCTTACCCAGAGCCATCTTTCTTACCCTTCCCTCACCCCCAAATGATGCCATCCCCTAAGTGATGAACTGGTTTAAACATTTTGGGAGGCACTCCCCAAAATATTGTCAAAGCAGAAAATGCCAAGCCAGGGTGCCCTGCAGTATGAGTTCCGTGCCGGTTACTCACTGGCTCTCAGTCACTGAGAACCTACTATGTGCCAAGCCAGGTGCTGCATGCTTCATGAACGTGATCTCATTTGATCTTGAACAGCCCTCTTGGCAAAGTCATTTAGGACATCTTTATGGCAAGGCCACTGAGCCTGGCGAGCAGTAAGACCCTGAGCGAGGTCACAAAGCTGCTTACTTCCAGCTACCACAGGGGCTGCAAACTCAAGCATCAATGGGACCAGGCTGGCAGAACACAGGGGAGCCCAGGCCGCAGCTCCAGCTCCACCCAGTGCAGTGGGGGCGCCGGGAAGCTCCCCTTTTGCAATGGTGGCAATCAGTCTAATCAAGAAGAGAAGCCGAGTCCTTGTCTGTTAGAGAGGAGTATTTATAGATGCAGTCCCATTTGCTTTAATACACAGGGGGCAGGGGCTGCTGGTTAAAAAGAGAAATGGTGGGGCTGAGGAAATGAGGCTCCACAAAAGGATAAGAACTATTGAAGCTGAAGGCTGGGTGCATAGAGACTCACAGTTTTATTCCCTCTAAAATCGAATCTCTTTTATCTAGTCAAGTCTTTATCTACTCTAGTCTTCCCTTCCCACTGCCTTTCTGTTTCTCCTTCCCTCCCTCTCCTCCTTCCCTCATGGCTGCCAGTCTGTGACTCTGCCTCATGCCGCTCTCCTCTCCAATGAAAACAGAACAGGCTTTCAGTACATTTTTTCCCAAAGGGTGACGGCCTCTTTGATGATCTTCGTCAGAAGCTACCTTGGCAGAGCTCACCTGCCACACCTGGCTGGTCAGTGGATGTATGGGATGGCTTCTGAATGCTCTGATGATGGGGTTTCTTACCAAGGGGTGACAGGTTTAGTAAATACACTTGAAGTCAACTCTTCCTGCTGCATTCCTTTAAACCCATTTAAGCAGTTGACCAACTCCAAACACTCCTCCCTGAGTCAGCTTCCTCAAGCTTCAGGGAGACAAAACATGACCTCCTAAGAAGCAAGCCCAGCCTCCAAAATTTAGCAAATCTGAATGCCCTCACCTATACTAGGATGCTTCCTACCTTTAGTATATACAGGAGGCATTTGGTGAAATGCAAAGCATTGCTAATTTTTCCCCAATGGAAAGTGAAAAGCTCTAGCATTTAGGAATATCACACACACAAAAAGTCAACACATGCATATCTTACTCTCATACCATATGCTCATAAAATCCATAATTCATAGTATTCTCTGGCCGGCACCCTCTTTAGCAAAGACATAATTTGCAATCATGCTGGGTAAAGACAGACAACCATTACTTTCTTAATGGCCAACTACCCAAAAAGGCTCAGTTAAGTGATCTCAACTAGCAATCTAATCAATTAAAATTGATAAGTGAATACTTTTAACCTTTGTTTCAGCAGGCCATTCTGGGAGGAGGCAGGGTACGTGAATTCCCAGCATAAAATTTAATTCCATTTCACGGATGCAAACATTCTTGCTGCCCTGATGGAGAGGCCCCGTTAAAGCAAACTGTTTTTCTCTCTTTCCTTGAATCCAATCAGAGGAAGATGGGTTTATGGGTCTCTCCAGCCTATGCCATCAATTTAAACCTTTACAGAAATCCCCGTGGCCATATTTTAAGGAGGAAAGGGCCTCAGAAGATGGGCATAGAGCACAGAGGAGACACAGTTTCCTTGCTCTTCTGAGAGAGAAGAAATAAAGGAGCATAAACAAAAATGAGGCAAGACAAAGGAGTCAGACAACCAGGCAAAACCTGTAGTAATCATTTACGGAGAACCTTCCACATGTCAGGCAGTGTGCTCTTTATATGCCTCACTGGATGTGATTATCAGGCAATACTGACTCCATTTTCCCGAGCACAGTTACATGTGAGGCACTAGACTCGGTCATCTTATGTTTCATATTATGGTTCACTCAAGTCTCAAAACAGCCCTGTAACATAATGAAGATCATCCCCATTTTCCAGGCAAGGAAACGAAAGTTGTGGTGGTTTCAATCACTTGCTTGAGAGAATACAGAGCTGGGCAGGGGCCTCTGGTTCAAAAGATACAAACCCTCCTTGGTCTGCATCATAACTGCAGGTCACACAACTGAATAGTTTTTGTCAAGACTCATTCCACTGTACACTAAAACTCAGTGAACTTTACTGGATGCAAGCTATATTTCAATAAATTGATTTAAAACAAGGGCTGTCTCTCTCATTGTCCACTACAAAGTGGCCACCTGCCGTTTCTGCCTCTCCAGCTCCCAGCTCTTCTTTTTGAGTTTCTTTGGGGGCTCCCTCCTTCCTCACCCCCATGTGATGGGGTTCAAAAGAAGCAGGTCCCACCTTCCCAGCATCACAGCTGAGCACGTGATCTTGACCTAACCCATCGGTGAATCACATTCTGCTGATCACTGACTGGGTCAGGAATGGTCATGTGACTCAAGCTGGGCCAATGAGAGCGTTGCCCTGGACTTCCATAAAAGTTATAGGGAAAGAGAAGCTCTGTCTTTGTCAGGGCTGCTTAGCCAGTTCAGCAGATCTTAGAGGTGCTGATGGCCATCTTGTCACTATTTGGTGAGAGCTCTCTGGGGGATGAAGCCAGAACAGAGGAAAGAAAAGCTGAGAGAAGGAAGGTGGCAGTTTCCTGATGACATTGCTTGAGTACCTAGATCAAACCATGCCTGAAAGGAGATCTAGGTTTTTACACTGATATCAGTGAAATCTGCCTTTCTTTTTCCTTAAGTTAGTTTAAGTTGGCCTTTGTATCTCTCATAACTAAAGAGTGCTAATATATCAAAATGCTACAGCAAATAACATGAAAAAAAGAGTTATATGAATGGGAGAAGGGTTATAGGAACACAACCAGGCTTTATATTCTCTGTCTCCTCTAAATTTCAGTCTCACACTGAAGAGGCGAGCGCTAAGGCACTGGTTGGATGCTCAGGCTTTCAGGCTAAGCACATGGTTCTTGGGCCTCCAAAGCCTTCATCTTTACCTAAATGCTGGTGGCTTGCGTTTTTGAAAACTTTCCTTTTTTTAAGCAGCCAGGATCCTTTACTCATTAAAATCATACAGACCACCTTTAACACACACAACCAAACTCCTGGTGCTGCTATGACTATATGGAGGGCAGGGATCCCAGAGCTGTGCCCACCCCTGCTTAAGAACCCAGTCACCATGCACAGATATTTCAGCAAAACACCTGCCAGCTCCCCTTGGTCTCCAGAAAGCAGGGCCCACAGACTGACTCCAAGTGTCAAGAATCTAGGGCCCTTTTTCCGAAAGTTTTGTGTAACATGTGCGCTCCGTAAGTTCATGGTAATAGATCAACCCCAGTACGACATGCAGGTCGCCCACGAGTCTCCCAGTGATGCATAAGCCAGCCTGGTGGTGTCCCCCCACCCCCGCCACCGTGACTCAAGATGACCAACTCACTCAGGTCGAGGACGTCATCCGTTTTGATCAGGTCTTCCTCCCGAGTCAGTGGCAGCTGGGTCTCGGGCTCCCCACGCAGTTGCAGGGACAGGGCACGGAGCATGAAGAACACCCGGATGGCCTGGACCAACAGTTCGGAGAGCAGAGAAGAGTGAAGTCATTTTGGTGAGAAGCTCCATATGGAGAAATCACACAATGACTCTAGATTTAAAACGAACACCATAAAGCTCACCTCTTTCAGCATCGTGGTTCTGGTGCTTTCAGAGCCAAGATTTACAATAAAAAAGTCAAGGAGGCAGCCTGTGTGCCATTACCCACAGGTTCGGGTTGGGGCCACTGTACCTCGCTGAGCACCTGTCATCTGCCAGGACCCTCCCTCTAGGGTCACGTGACCCTTGTGGCAGCCCCGCTCAGCACTCGAGAGGCTCGAGATCCATGGAGGCCACGTGATCTGGCCCAAGCTCACACCTAGGGAGGGCCAGAACCTGGTCTCTTCTAACTAAACCAGCCCAGAATCTGAAAATCCAAACCATGAGGGTTTCAAGGTCCCACCAACTGAATGTGGGGGCAGGAGAGACAGAAGGTAAGAAGTGGATGGGGTTCAGAGCCCGCCAGAACGCACAGCCCTTCACCTGTAGCTCTGGCCCCGTGGCCTTCCAACAGGGGCTGTGCCCTCTCAGGGCAGCGGACCTGGCACCTGGTAGGTATGCGGTAACGTCAGTGCCCCGGGAGCCCTCAGGTCTCAGCCGGGGACAGAGGTGGGGATGGAGGGGGCCCATCAACACAGGGTTCCAGCCGATCAAGTAAGAGTCTTGGCGGACCCCAGGGTGAGCGGGCGTTTCCAGGGAGCGGGAACAAAGCCGAACCCCAGGCTGGAAGCCTGGGAAGCTTGTGTAGCCTCTGCCCAGTGGTCAGTCTGCCCTGGAGGTAACTCCCCATGAGACCCAGGTTGGGCTGACTTGCCCACCAAACAGAGGCCAGGAAGTGGAGCGGCAGCCATGGGGCCCACAGCCTCCAGGCCACTTGCCGTGATTGAGGAAACAGCCCCGAGTCAGGTATGGAAGGTCTGTGCTGGACTCCTAGCTCCACCATGCTGGGCAAGGCCCCCGGCCCCATGAGCATGTTTTCTTCTGTGTGAGATGTGGGTGGGAGTCTCTACTGAGTGGGGCTGCGGGGAGCCTCTGAGATGATAGTGGAGGGGCAGCAGGCAGCACGGGGTCCATAAAGGCGTGGCCACGCCTCATTCCTGCCACTGCACCGCTAGGCACGAGGAGACCATGGGGACAAACCACTGTCGCCACTGGTGAGCCATACAGCCTGCTTTTGGGTCCCCTTGTTGCCCGTTCTGAGGCTGCAGGCCTGCACACTGAGATGGGAGGTGTCCATCATTTGACAAGGTGCCTCCCAAAACAAGGGGTGGAGGGAACAGATGACTGCCCGTGAAAAGCCAGCCTTGCACTGACTTTTGCTGACCCAGGCAATGAGGATGCCTGTGGACACCTCTGAACCCTAACCTTGACTTGGTCCAGAACTGCCGGGAGATCTTGGGCCAATTACTTAACGTCCCAATGCAGAAAACTGAACGAACGGTCCTATTTCCTGGACCTATTCTGGCGTCAGGTGTTTCTTAGTCAGCCAGAAGCACTAGAGCAACAGAAACTTTCATATGGTAAACATGGTGGCTGTGGGGGCATGAGTGTATTATTTGATAGTTCTAAACATTTCCGTTTACATGTTTCTATTGTTTACTTTTTGGCCATGCCGTGTGGCAAGTGGGATCTTAAGTTTCCTGATCAAGGATCAAACCCCTGCCTGTGCGTTGCAAGCTTGAAGCCTTAACCATTGGACTACCAGGGAATTTCCTGTTCCGAAAGTTTTGAAGAGCAGTCTTCATAAAAACCTCTGTAATAATCAGCAGATGTCTTTCTACAAACACAGTGTGAGAAGCCCGGGCTCATGAATGTGAGGGCAGATTCCCACAGGGCTAAGTACTCCACCTGGATGAAAGCAGGGCTCCCATGGGCGTCTACAGGGTTTGGAGGGCCATGTTGACCAGCTCCACAACTCCAAGAATCCACAAGAGAAAGGTGAGATACTGGGATTAAAGGTCATCTGATCATCTCACTGTCTCCCTAAACAACCACCACTCTCTCTGCATACCCCTGGCCTGCCAGGTATGGATGGGGGTTGCACTGTGTCACTCATTCTATCCTTTTAACCACCCTGAGTGATTCCCATTTTATAGACAGGAAACTGAAGCCTAGAGATGTCAGGCAGACAGCCCAAAGTGATTCACCTAATAACTGACTCCAAAGACTGTGTCCTTCCAACCACATGCCTTTGCCTTCAACAGACTGAAGGATTAGGACCCAGGCTTTTATTGAGTGTTTTTCTTGACTTTGCTCAATTAATGTGCAAATTGAAATATATTGCTGAAAAGGAAAAGAGTATTCTTATTCTTTCAGATGCTTCCATAGGAAGACTGACTCAGGAAGAATGGATTTGATTTGGAAAGGGGTGTCAGCTGACCAAATTTAAATTCCAAGAGAATCGGGCATGTTCAGGGTGGTATGGCCGCAGACAAGCTTAACTATAAAGAAGAGACCTTTCCAGTTTGCTTCCATGCAGTGGGGAGCAAGGAGAGCCCCACGAGTGGGGCAGCGGATGGCTTCCAAGTCAGACAGACCTTAGTCCAACCTGAGTCACGTGATTCCTCAGGCCTGGGCTGGAGCTCTGGAAAGGGGTTCCCCACCACTCCAGATCATGGGGCCACCTTGAAGATGCAAGGAGACAGTACAAAGACCACCCTGAGCCCCAGGGCTGGTCCTGGAACAAACCGCAGCCTGAGCCCTCTCCCCCGCCACCTTGGCCCCACGTGCAAGCTGATGAGTTCAAGTGACAGTCACTCAGGCCAGGAGCCCACCGAGGCCGTGGAAGCCAGTCATTCTTAAAAGAGTGCTGAAGCGCTTTAGAGGAGGCACAGCCCTTTGGGAAAGCAACTTGGCAACACTGACAGAGTCACCCAAAAAAAAAAAAAATGTTCATACCCTTTGAACCAGAAATTCCACTTCTGGGAACTTATCCTAAAGAAATAAGCCAAAAGAAAGGAAACACTATATTCGTCAAGCTGCTTATTATAATTTAGCTGAAAATAATGTAATACTGGGAGCAACCAAAATGTCCACCAGCAGGAAACCGCCTAAGGAAATTATGGCAAAAGTCACCAGATAAACTTTTATGCAGGAGTAAGAAATTAAGACTTATTAAAACTGTATCACAATATGGAAAACTTCTTGCTCACAATGGAAAGAGCAAGGCGGCAAGGATGAAAGCAAGTCTATGGCTCATGCCCCCCTGCAACCATGAAAAGACATGTCTGCAGACAAAGCTGGGAGGAGACACACAAAGTCTGTGTTATTTATTTAGGGTGATGAAATAGCCAGAAATTCTTTCGTCTTACTTTTGAAACTCTGTGAGATGTTACTGTATTTTCTTTAATGCACAATACACATCCAGAGAGTAAAAGCAAAATATCCTATTTCCTCAAAGTCAATAGCGATAAATAAAAACTGTTTGCGGTTTTATGAGGGAACAGGGACACAGAACTGGAGGGACAAATAAAACTTCATGCAAATATCTTGATTTCATAATGGCTTCCATGGTTACTCCATAAAGACAGCTAGTGGCTTAAATTCAGATTCATCAAAGAATCCTCTCCTCAGCTCTCTTTTCTCCAGTGTTAAGCATCAGTAGGTTTTGACTGTTAAAAGACTTGATTTCTTTCCCACTTAAGAGGCTAGAAAGCTCCATCACTCTTCAGCACCTCACCTCACTCTCTTCCGCCCGCTCTCGGCAGGAGTGACAGGCAGCACACAGGAGGAACCTGGGACTCAGAGAAGCTAAGTAACTTGCTCAGGGTCACACAGCTAAAGGTGGGATTCTGCCTCAGCTGGTGTGACTTGTGTGCCTGTGCTCTTTCTTAACTGCTTCTCTCATCTGCCCTTCCATGTGGGGTGGGTCCAACTCAAGTCCAGGTTCTTCCTGCATGTTCTCGTCAGACCCCAGGAATCCCTGTGACCACATATCAACATGAATTTCCCTTCTCAGCTGCAATCACTCAGTGGCACTCTTGCTATTTTGGTCTTATTTTGCATTATTTATTTTCTTTCTATTCTTGCTTCTTGCCCAGTTCCTAGAAAAGGCTTGACAGATACGTTGAATGAAAGAATAAACAGTGTAATTTGCAAAAGGCAAGGAGGAAAACATAGCTTCATTGCCAGATGCTTCCCTGCGGCCTGAAGGGCCCTAGCCCTTCTCTCCTGTCGGCTTCACTCACTTCACTCCAGTCATCCCACACCTTGGACACTCTTTACTCTTCCTCATCTCGGGGCCTTTGCACTCACTGCTCCCTCTGTCTGGAAAGGGTCTCCTTCATGTCTTTGCCTGGCTGGCTCCTCCTCGCTCCCCACTCTCTGTTCAGACGTCACCTCTGCCAGGCAGCTTTTCCTGGTCACTCAGGCTAATGCAGTGCCCCTCTGTCCTTCAGAGCCCTCAAGGCAGCCTGGTTTTGCCCGAGCATAAGCTTGACCTCTCTCCAGGCCCGGGAACGCCCAGGGGTGGGCCGCCTTTCCACTCACTGCTGCATCCTCGGGGCAGCACTTGGCACACAGTAGGAGTCCAGTGGCTCTTTGATGAACATACAAAAGAATGATTCACCAGGAAGGCTGGTTTGATCTCTGACAAGTCCTTAAGGAAAATAAAGGGTGGTATTTCTGAAAAGCATCAGCCTCCTAAAAGTTAGAAATGCCTACACTTGGCAGAAAAAAACAAAAAAGAAGGAAAACCTCTGAATCCAACAGGACGAAATGGAATGTTCTCTGGTACGAGCAAAGGACTTGAAACAAACCGCATAAACCTTCAATTGCTTGCTAAACCATACACTTCCTCTAGCTCACATTCAGAGCGCACCGCCGTGTTCTGATGTCTGAAACGGGCGGAGGAGCAAAGCTGCAGGGGGACTCCAGACAGCTGCCTGGCATCAGGGGCTGGGCTGAGGTGAGAGGTCAAAATTCCCCTTCAAAAGTGGATCCTGGAAATCAGAGGGAAACGTCTGGGGCCCATGGCTCTGCGTTGAGGTGGCCAGCCCTCTTATCTCATCCTGCCACCTTCATCCTGGCTCTAAACCCAGGGACACCAGACTTGAGAGCTGCCTTTATAAACCTGTCGGACAGACAAAGGTCACATGAGAGACCCCAGGGGCTCCGGTGCTTCCGTTGGCAGTTTGAGCCCTGCAGCCCACCTGGGGCAAGGGAGGGGGGCAGCAGAGTCCTGGGATCATGAGGATGAGGGAGGAAGATCCCCACCCTCAGGCTCCACCGCTGGCCTTTGTGCTTCTGCCTTTCGCGGAGTCCTCCCGAGGACCCTGGCAGGGCAGGCAGCGTTGGCTGCTGGCTGGGTGAGGAGACAGCAGCTCAGAAGGAGCAGGAACTGCGAAGCCCAAGCAGCCCCGCCCTGCGCTGTAGGCCTCAGCCTGGAATTTCTCCTGTGGACCAGCAGCGTCCGCCCCAGGCCATCAGGACAAGGTGCCAGGGCCCAGCCAGCCAGGCTGAGGCCTTCGCTGTGCTCCCAGGGCTCTAAGACCTGCCCCCTGCAACCCCTCCAGCACCACCACTTCCCACACAGCTGGCCCCACGGGGGCTCCAGAAACGGTCCACAACACTATGGGCCTCTGTGCAGCCCCACCCCTCCCACCGCGGCGCCCATTCCTTCCCCCACAGGCCCAGCTCAAGGAGCAGCTCTCTGTGCTGCTTGCCTCTCTCCCCAGGTAGGATTAGGGACCTTGTGCTCCTGGAGAAATAGCCCTGGCCCATGGATGTGTGTGGGCTTCCCAGGTGGCGTTAGCGTAAGGAACTCGCCTGCCAAATCAAGAGACACAAAAGATGTGGGTTTGATCCCTGGGTTGACAAGATCCTCTGGAGAAGGGCATGGCAACCCACTCCAGTATCCTTGCCTGGAGAATCTCATGGACACAGGAGGCTGGTGGGCTACAGTCCACAGTGTTGCAGAGAGTCAGACACGCCTGAAGGGATTAGCATACATGGATTGGGGCTGCTTTTCCCATCCTTGCCCTTTTAAGTCTTTTCCTTGAGGACTGGGGCTGTGTTTCCTGGTATACAGCACCGAGTAGGACTAATAAATACAATGAAGGCAGCAGTGGGAAGCAGGGGGTCAGAATGGCCACACCGCCTGGGTTGAATCCTGGCTCTGCGACTTATCAGCTGGAGGACCTTGAGCAAATCACTCGACCTCTTGGTGCCCCAGTTTACTCCTCTGTAAGATGGGGCTAATACTAGTGCCAACCTCCTAGGGTGGTTGCAGAAATATGGGAGGAAATTCTTAAGAAGAACGGATAAGAATGATCCACTTTGCCACAAAGGCTATGCTATGTGCTCGTATAACTGTTAAGAAAACCTGACGGACTGCGGACCAAAAGGAAGGCAGGATGCCACCCGGAGCAGCAGATCTCCGCATTCACAGCCTTCTGGACCTTCTAGTTCAGGGGCCACGGAGAACTGGGACGGGGTCCTCTCTGGCCTGGAGACATAAGAGCTGGACTGGGCATGCGGCTTTGCCATTATCCTGCTGGGGAGCATCTCCAAGACCAACCAAAGGTCAAGGGTGAGTGTACCCACTCTATAAGGAGTACAGAAGTGACACCCAGTTGTCTCAGAACCAATCCCCCCATAAAAGCCAACACCAAGGATGTCCAGTGCAAACACTGCCACCCACAAACAATCATGTGCCTGGCCATGGGGCCCACACACCTGTCTGGGAGCATGAGGGAGGCAGGCATCACTGGCTCAGAGACAGAGTGGGCCCTGCGGAGAGGGCGGTGGGTCTGGGCAGACAGCAAGGAATGCAGACTACTTCAGACACGGGTCCAGCTTCCTCTGTGCCCCAGCCCCGCCCTGCCAGGCTTTTAAGGCAAACTCTGAGGCGGGTCCAGTGAGTCAATCCCACCTCTCTTTTGAGAGGTCACAATACTGCCTCCACTCTGGGCACACTTGGATTATCTCAGAGGAAGGCTTGGCCTGATAATAGGAGCAACGAGGGCAATGGGTTCCTCTAATTTATCCACACCTCCACGTCTCCAGGGAATGATTTTCTAGGAAAGGGTTATGGTGCTTTCTAAGAAAGAAACTGTGATCTGACCAGGAAGATAAAGTACCCTGAACAGCCCCGCGAGACGGCTGCAGAAAAAAAGTGCTGATAACGGAAGTGCACAGGGCAGCTGGGTTCTGAGAACTAACCTCTTCACACACCTCTCCCGCAGGCCCAAAAATAATCACAACGGCATTTGTGTGTGTCTTGCCCCAAGATCCCTCAGATAGCTTAACGCCACGCCATCTCCGGGGGTCCCAGCCGCTCGGGGCTGATTCTGCAGCAGCCTCACCTGCTCTGCATCACCACGCTCCTTCAGAGGAGCCCGGCCCCGCTTCCTCTCTCAGAGCTCTGGGGCTGGGCCGGCTTCGCTCAGTGAAGGCAGCCTGCCTGCCATCAGCAGCTTTCAGTCTCTGCTGTAACAAATGGCAGGGACTTCCCTAGTGGTCCAGTGGTTAAGAATCTGCCTTCCACTGCAGGGGACGTGGGTTCGATCCCTGGTCAGGGAACTAAGATCCCACACGCCGTAGAGCAACTCAGCCTGTGCGCCACAACAACTGAACCTTCTAGCCACAACCAGAGAGAAGCCCACGGGCTGCAACAAAGACCTGGCACAGCCAAAATTAAAAAACAAACACCCAACCAAAGGCAGTGCTCGTGGGAAAGCTAGGGCCTTGTGGAGGGGTGGGGACGTGGGGCTGGGGGTTGCTCTTTGGTTCTCTGAGGG
>SJXQ01000213.1:512444-525370 GCA_006408695.1 Aepyceros melampus | reverse complement strand
GAGGGCGAGTTGGAAGGTGGGTCTGGGTGTGGTCGGAGACCCTCCCTCTCCTGTCCTGGGGTGCTTCCTGGTGAACGGCTGCCCAGGATAGAGGCCAAGGCCAATGCCCACTCACCCTCCGGGTCTTTTCCACGTCACCACACGGCAGTCGCTTCACAAAGTCGATGCCGGTCAGCGGTGTGCCTGTCGGGGGCAGCAGGATGGAGGCATCCATCATGAGATATTCCACGTTCATGGGCTTCATCTGGAAGACAGACGGTGGAGGGAGGCTCGCTGGAGGGAAGCAGCGGCCAGGGCAGGCAACACAGGCCTCTCGCCTCCATCTGCCTATTCAAGGGCGCATCAGCCCTGAGGCAGCCTGAGGTCAAGCCTAGAGGCAGCGAGATGGGAGAGATGTGCCTTTCTGTTTTCTAAGCTGCAGATTTTCAGGCAAGTGCAGTGACAGCTCAGACACCTTGGAGAAGCTGCCGCCCTGCTGTGAACAGCTCTGCTTTCTCACCCCGAGTTCCCCTCCCCTTAGCAGGGAGACAGGCCTCAGGAAGGAGGCCTGCCCCTTCGCGGCGGTCCCTTAAGGGTAGTCTGCCTGTGGTGTGGGGCCTGACTGCCACCTGCCTCCTGCCCTGGCGCTTCTAGCTATGATGGCAGCAGGTGGAGTGGCACAACTTCCGTTTAGGGAGTTCTGAGTGCGGGCAGGTGGGGAGCTAAAGGCTCTGCGTGTCATCCCCTGTCCAGCAGGGAGACTTCTGAACTTGTCTCAGGGAAGCTGAGGAGCGGCTGCGGGCCCATGTGGCTGGCTGGTGGCAGAACCAAGACACGGACCCAGGCCTAGCTCCAGACCCACTATGACCCACAATGTGGTTATGACCCACACAGAACCAGCACTCCCACTTCTGTTCTCTTCCCTGAACTTCTTACCTGGGGGAACAGAACCAAGTCACTTATTAAGCACCTATTACACACCAGGCCCCTGCAGGGCTCACCCCCTCCTGTGTGGCTGTCCTATACTACAGAGGGGACCGCTGGTTCAGACGGAGGGCACATGCCCACAACCACAGGGCCAGGCAGGGGCAGAGGTGTCTGCCTCCTTCCACGGTGCTTCCAGGAAGCCTTCTCTGATTACCAAGACACATGCTAACATCATCTCCCCTCCTGGAACTTTGCTGCATAAATGAAAGTGTTAATCACTCAGTCATGTCTGATTCTTTGCAACGCCATGGACTGTAACCCACCAGACTCCTCTGTCCATGGGATTTCCCAGGCAAGAATACTGAAGTGGGTTGCCATTCCCTTCTCCAGGAGATCTTCCCAACCCAGGGATCTAACCGGTGTCTTCTGCTTTGCAGGCAGATTCTGTCTGCCTGACCGGGAAGCCCCAGTGCATCAGTGCCGATTGCTGAATGTGCACGTGTTGCTGGACACAGACACCAGGCATCACAGGCAGTGACGTTTCACAATATTCATGGAATTAATTTTACTCCTTTAAGCATCATAAGCTTCTTCATGTCTCCCTTTTTTAGAAAGTGGGCTTTAGTCATATCACACTTCCTCCCCTCCTGTAACATCTGTTCTGTTCAGTTGCTCAGTTGTGTCCGACTCTTTGCGACCCCATGAATTGCAGCACACCAGGCCTCCCTGTCCATCACCAACTCCCAGAGTTCACTCAGACTCACGTCCATTGAGTCCGTGATGCCATTCAGCCATCTCATCCTCGGTCGTCCCCTTCTCCTGCCCCCAATCCCTTCCAGCATCCTGTAACATAAAGTTGACTAAATAGGGCAGGACTGTGGAGATGGCTCAGCGGTCCAGAGATCTGGAAAATAGGGAGTCCCTTAGCTCACCGCCTTCTTTGGGACCCATGAAGCCTTCCTCCAAAGGCCCGAAGTCCACTGTCCCAAGTCCTTTATCCCTTTATCCCAGAGGCGGGTGGCAAGGCCCTGTCTCCCACCCAAGGCGCCTGCGGCATGGCCTTCTTGCGGCTCCCTCATGGCTCCCTCCGCTCTACCCCTCCGCTCTCTACCGCCTCCCAGCAAACCCCTTCTAGGACCCTGCCCATTTCCCCTCTGCATGAAGCAAGAGGTAACAGGAGAAAGGCAAGGGTCAGAAGTGAAGGCCCAGCTTTGGTAGCACCCAAAGCCCTGCCCCACTTTGAACTTAGTGGCTACTTTCTTAAATTTTGGGTTAATGGCTGACTTTGGGCACGTGTCAGCCTTTAATTCCCTAGAGTGTCAGGCACTGTGCAAGATGTACAATAGATGTAATTGAGAAAAACAAACAAAACGCAGGAAGCTCCCTATGGTGGGAGGGAGAAGAACCAAATATTTTAGTATTTGTGGTTCTGAACTTCTACAGGAGGCAGTCCCTAGGTACTTCACAACCTGGAAAGCCATGTGGTTTGGAGCCCATTTTACAGATGGAGAAGTCAAGGCTCAGAATGTAAGCAACCCACCTGGGGTTGCAGTAAGTAAGTAGCAAAAGCAGAAATGGAGTGGGGGTTTCAGAGCCCAAGCCTTTCTCTATCTCCAAGTGACACATGAGCCTTGTTTCTACAAGAAGCCAAACTTCTGGAAAGTTATGTTGTGGAAGGGAATGTCACATGTGTAACAAAGATGGCAGCTGAGCACTGACTCCACTCCGCTTCACTTCATGGTTCCAAGAATAGGAGCCTGAGATCCTCTTTCCAGGGTGGAGGGGATGATGGGTGTTGCCATCAGAGGTGTGAGGCGCCCGTGAGTGCCTCGCAGAGCACCAAGAGGAGGCCTGGGCGCTGCTGGGGCTTTTCTGTCGGTGATTATCCCAATTTACACTCTTTCCTTGAAAAGCTTCCAGGAGGCCTCAGATGTGCTGCAGGCAAGGATGTGGTGAGGGCCCAGCTGTTCAGACGCCCGGGGACGGGCCAGGGAGCCGCACAGCACATGCTGTCTTTTTCTTGTTGACATTTTAAACACTTGGGTTTATTGTAAACGTCCTGAATCACTTCACTCTTTGGTGAGAAGCGTCCATGAAAAGAGTCATTTAGCACCGAGTTACTGAGTCTTAACTGAGGGGCAGGTTTGGGGAGATATCAGACAGCGCAAACTTCAATCTTCCGCAACTATCTTTTCTCATGATCGTGCCTGCTGGACGGAGACGGGCAGGCCGCAGGCTGGCACAGCAGGTGCGACAAGAGCCACGATAGGGAACACTCTGATGGCACGGTGAAGGGGGGGGGGGCATCGCACTGCGCCAGGCAGGACAGCTGTGGGCACCTCCCCCAACCTCTCGGCCTCTCGTTTCCTTATTGGCAAAAGCAGGATAATAGCAGCAGTGACTCACATCAGTGGTTGACATGGAGATTAAGAGATTTCATATGTACAACTAAGTCCACAATCAAAAACTATGCATATCAACTTATCTACAAGCAGAAACAGACTCACAGACTTAGGGAACAAACTTATGCTTGCCTGCGGGGAAGGATGGGGGAAGGGACAGTCAGGGAGCCTGGGATGGACATGCCAACACAGCTGTACTTGAAATGGATAACCAACACAGTCCTACTGTATAGCATACGGAACTCTGCTCAACATTATGTGCAGCCTGGATGGGAGGGGAGTTGGGAGGAGAGTGGATAACTGGCGATAATCCAATATAAAATTAAAAGTTTAAAAAAAAACTATTCATATCAAAGTGAATCTTTCTAACCCATCTTATGACTCTGCCCAACTTAGGGGGAGTGAATGTCATCTGAAATTTCACTGCTGCTGCTGCTGCTAAGTCACTTCAGTCGTGTCTGACTCTGTGCGACCCCACAGACGGCAGCCCACCGGCTCCCCCGTCCCTGGGATTCTCCAGGCAAGAACACTGGAGTGGGCTGCCGTTTCCTTCTCCAATGCATGAAAGTTAAAAGTGAAAGTGAAGTCGCTCAGTCGTTTCCGACTCTTCGTGACCCCATGGACTGCAGCCCACCAGGCTCCTCCGTCCATGGGATTCTCCAGGCAAGAGTATTGGAGTGGGTTGCTATTTCACTACTGAGGATCAAAAGGCACTGTTTTCAATGCCTTTCCCCCCCCATCTCTGCCATTTGAACAGAAAGCCTCAAATTAGATGAGTTCCTCTCAGTTTGGCAGGACAAGCTTGGCCACGAGTCCTTCTGGCCCCGCACTTACCGTCATGCTCCTGTACTCATCTTCAAACATATCCAAAAAGATTTCTTCTCCCTAAAAAGAAAGGAAGGAAAAAGAAGATTATGTATATTTTTTTTCCATAAACAACAAAGGATTATAAACTCCAGTTCGCGGCTTTTGGGTCGTCTGTTTCTTATTAGTGAGTTCTCGTAAACCACCAGGAAGTGAAATACACACGTGAACATGCACGCGCGCGCACACACACACACACACACACACACTCAAATGAAAGCCCAAATATCAAATTGCACCTCAACGGTTTTCTCCTTCTCTCCAAGCATGTGTCATTATGGATTTCTAGTGTCGAGGCAGTCAATTAACCACAACAAAAATCACTTCATGTACAATTAAAATATAAAAATGGTTAATGTTTCAGGTATTTAACATGACCTGTTTGCTGAGAATGGTTGGAGAAAATAAGAGTGTGGGTTAAGCTGTCATGTTAAAGCTGACAGACGCTCCGCAAGTCCGGAAGGAAGAGTATGATTAGATACGCTTAAGGCTAACATTATGTGGCTTGTTCCATTTGTTTCTGAGGTGTGCCTTTGGGGGCTTTAGAGTGCCTGTGGCCCTGAGGGCCCTCTCAGAACAGGGTGGTGGGGAGGAATGGCTCTGAGACTCATAGACCAGGGGACAATCTCAGTTGTTCCTCTCAGAGCCTCTCTGTTTCTCTGCAAGATAGGGTGACTGGCCCCGTACGTGCAGGTCAATGTGAAGATGATATGAGTTAATGCACATGGTCATTATGATCACCCTGGACAGGTCTGCAGCCCAGGAGGATAAGGGCTGTTAGCACTGGTCTGGCCTGTGTCCTAAGTTTCTCTTTCTCCCCCAGTACTGCCTCTCTCTCTCACACATACACACACACAGTTGGGGTGGGAAAAGCAATAGGTCCTTTATATGTTTTTCCAGTTATCAAAACTATCGGCAAACTTGAAAGTTCTTGTTTGTGTGAAAGTGAAAATGTTAGTAGCTCAGTCGTGTCCAACTCTTTGTGACCCCATGGACTGTAGCCCGCTAGGCTCTTCTGTCCATGGATTTCTCTAGGCAACAATACTAGAGTGGGTAGCCATTCCCTTCTCCAGGGGATCTGCTCGACACAGGGATCGAACTCGAGTCTCCTACATGGCAGGTGATCTGAGCCACCAGGGAAGCCCCTTTGGTATGAGACCCACAAAATAACCACAGAAATTATCCTTGAAAATATTGATAAGCTCCTGATATACTAAGGGTACAAACCTTAGAGGAAAGAGAAAAACCTGGGTTGGGAGAAGGGAAGGGAAGTGAAAGTGAAGTTGCTCAGTCGTGTCCGACTCTTTGCGACCCCATGGACTGCAGCCTACTAGGCTCCTCCATCCATGGGATTTCCCAGGCAAGAATACTGGAGTGGGTTGCCATTTCCTTCTCCAGGAGATCTTCCTGACCCAGGGATTGAACCCAGGTCTCCCGCATTATAGGCAGACACTTTACCCTCTGAGCCACCAGGGAAGTTCTGGGAGAAGGGAGGTGTGATTCAAATACAGATCTCCTCTCGTCACTGAAAAAGAAAAATCCTCTGGGAAGATACCTACCTATATATCTTCCTGCTTTTTGCAATCCAGAAGCTTTTGTGGGGAGGACAGACTAAGCTCAGTTACACTGGAAGGAGCGTCAAAGATGACTGTGCTGAGGACTCATATCCTCACTTCAAGGCCAAGTGGGGTTGGGGCCAGTCTGGGGGGACTGGGATTCCACCCCGGAACACGGGGCCCACCATGGTACTACCCTCTTCTGAGCACATCCAGAGTGCTGCAGCTTTGGGGGGTCATCTGAGCCCCACAAGGGGCATTTCCAGATTATATGACCTCGTTTTATCTCAACAAACACTGACAGTAATGGACAGTGGCTGAAAAAGTTTCTTGCAAGGAAAAAGATTCCCGGGTATCTATGTATACAGTTAACAGCCGTTTAAAGAGAGTACAGTGAACGAAAGACAAGTGAACGAGAAAACGGCAGTGTTAACGCCTTTCCTCCTCCTGGGAGGATCTCTTCATCAGTCAGATTACGAGGGAAAACCACCACTCACTGGATCCAGAGAGAGCTGATGTGGAGGCCAGAATATCAGAAAACTACATATGGATGAACCCACTACTGACAAATGATGAGCCCTGCCTAAGTCTATCTTACCCTTAAGAAAAGAGGGAAACAAAGTCATCACAAGGCTGTATCTTTAAGTGAATCCCCTGGAAACTGAACCTACATATTTTCCAGATACTGAAGGTCATGGGGGCGCTTTATCAATTCTTACTAAATTCATGAGAAACGTTTAGAGCCTGTGTGAGGTTTCTCAGCACATAGGCACACTTCATTTTATTGAGCTTTGCTTTACTGAAGCTGAAACTCCAATACTTTGGCCACTTGATGTGAAGAACTGACTCACTGGAAAAGACCCTGATGCTGGGAAAGTTTGAAGGCAGGAGGAGAAGGGGACAACAGAGAATGAGATGGTTGGATGGCATCACCAACTTGATGGATATGAATTTGAGCAAGCTCTGGGAGTTGGTGATGGACAGGGAAGCCTGGCTTGCTGCAGTCCATGGGGTTGCAAAGAGTCGGACATGACTGAGTGACTGAACTAAAGTTACTGTTTCAAAGATATTGCATTTTTTATAAACAAATTGAAGGTCTGTGGCAAATGCTAGTTGTCAAATGATAGCATGTTTTAGCAATAGTTTTCTTTTTTAAGGTAGCACTAGGTCTTTGCTGCAGCTTGAGCTTTCCTTAGTTGAGGCATGCAGGCTGAGTTGTCCCACGGTATGTAGACTAGATCTTAGCTCCCCAACCAGGAATCAAATACTCGTCCTTTGCATTGGAAAGTGGATTCTTAAACACTGGACCATTGAGGAAATCCTAACTATAAAATTATTTTAAATTAAGGTATGTACAATCCCAAAGGAAATCAACCCTGAATATTCAGTGGAAGGACTGATGCTGAAGCTCCAATACTTCGGCCACTCATGTGAAGAGCTGACTCATTAGAAAAGACCCTGATGCTGGGAAACATTGAGGGCAGGAGGAGTAGGGGACGACAGAGGATAAGATGGTTAGATAGCATTACCAACTCAGTGGACATGAATCTGAGCAAACTCCAGCAGACAGTGAAGGACAGGGAAGCCTGTTGTGCTGCAGTTCATGGGATCAAAGTCAGACACGACTTAGCGACTGAACAACACAAAGACATTTTTTTAGACACCATGCTATTGCTCACTTAGCAGATCACAGTATAGTGTAAGCATAACTTTGATTAGCAATGGGAAACCAAAACATTTGCTTGATTCTATTGTGGTATTTGCTGTTTTGCGGTGGTTTGGAATCAAATTCAAAGTATCTCTGAGGTCTGCCTGTACATATATATAAATAATACACATGCATACAGTTTATAAATTCATATGTAATTCAGTAATTTTATACCTATGCATGTGTGCATGCTAAGTCACTTCAGCTGTGTCCAACTCTTTGTGACCCCATGGCCTGCCAGGCTCTTCTGTCCATGGGATTCTCCAGGCAAGAATACTGGAGTGAGCTGCCATGGTAAGCACATATAATTCACAAACACAAAAGTTCCTAAGTATAATTTAGTCGTATGAGTATCTGTATATAATTGATGGTTTACATGTAAATTAATCAATGAAAAAAACTCATATATAAATAAACAATCCCACACTAGGGGTGAGTCCTCAAAAGTTGTGCTGATAAGACAGCATGAGCAGAATAGCACAGAGACTGCTGTGGCGGAGCAGACAGAACGGTACATTTTTACTCAGGACCCAGAGGGTGTAAGAAAGGATTGAAGACACGACAGTCCTGTTTCTACGACACACACTGCTGTCCCCCAAGCTCCGGCAATTTACCTTATAGAAATGCCGCACCAGGTGGACACTTTCTTCTCGGGCTCCCTGTTAAAAGAGAGGGAAGGCATGAGGGGGCAGCTCTCATGGCGGTGAGTGAGTTGGGGCAGGCCACGGATTCTAAAATCTAGTCTATAGAAGACAGACACTGGGCTAATAATCTTAATCCATAAAGTGGTTCTTCATGGGGGTGGTGGAGAAGGAGCTCAAAATAAAACTGGGTGAAGGACAAACGATTCAACCTGATGACTTGGAGAGCTGTTGACACGCAGTTCTGTGAGGGAAATGGGTTCTATTAATAAAATACAGCCGTGATGACTCCGCTCTTTTAAACAGAAAAATTCACTTGTGAATGTGTGTGTGAGGATATACGTGTAGCTGGAAAGACACACACCAAGCGTCAACTACTGTTACTTTTTACCCCTCTGTACTTTTCTAAACTTTCTAAAACAAACATGAAAAATAATAGGGAAAACAACAAATGCTATTTAAAACATGAATGTACGCAATAGCACGATAAACCATAAATGAGTAAACATGTGTCTGTACATGAATACAACTTCCAAAATATAAAAAGAAAAAAATCCTGGAGACAAATACAGAGCCAAACACTTACAAGAGAAACTACTAAAATTTGCTAATTAAGTGGGCTGCTCGGGGCCATCTCAGTGGAAGGGCAGGTCCGTGGGGACAAGTGGGCAGGGGTTCGCCAGGGGGTCTGTGGCCCGTCTTCCTCCTGCTGGTGCCTCGCACGCCCGGGACCAGCTACGATCTGGATGCAGGGGCTTCCCTGCGACCTCCCCCCACTGTGGGCCTGGCGCGGCAGGAACAGGCCTCACCTCCAGGCAGGCCAGATGCACGTCCTTTATGATGCAGCCCATGCTGGTCACGACTTGCTGCTTGAGGAGCAGACAGCTCAGCTCCAGTGTCGCCAAGCGGATCTTGCCGTCTGCAGGGCATACTCGGGTCAGGCATGCCCACACCCTTATGTGCAGTCAGTCTCCTTCCTTCCCGACTTGGAGATCAGCAGGTCAGCCGACAGGCCCCCCAACATCCCATGGGGGCACAGAGAGAACCCCCACATGCTAATCCCTTTCCCAATCAACTACAGTTGAAAGTTCCCATCAAAACTGCCTGTACCACACACTACCAAGCCCTCTTTTGGGGGACAGGGAGGCAGGAAAAATGGGCAACTGATTACTGAAGATCTAGAAAGTGGCTGTCTGTGGTCGTTTTGCTTGTCCAGTGGTCCTTCCCCTCCTTCAGGGACCAGAACCCCTCTTTCCTTTGGAGAGTCACCAGCCCCACTCTTGGTCATGGGATGTGGGTGGGGCTAGTCCTGCTCCCCATGCCTTGGGGTGGAGGGCACAGCCCCCAGGCTGGTTGGGGCCATCCAGGCCCCTGGTCACAGTGCCTGCACAGGGGACAAGCAAGGGAGCCAGTCACAGCCAGTGAGGCTCAATTCCACAGCTCGCTGGAACCCCTGGGCTCCAGACCATCTCCCCGTGCTGAGCTGCAGACAGGGAGGGGGACGGGGCCCCACAGTGGCCACCATGCCCACATTTTCACACTCCTGTGTTCTACAACCTGAGCCCCGAGTCCTGCCTTCCACCACTCAGCGTCTCTCCTACAGCAAGTCTAGAGCCTGACAGAGGAAGGGGAGGCGGGAGAGGCAGGCAGTTCACTGGCCAACACAGAAGGTCGCAGAGCCCGAAGATGAGCTTGCAAACACTGTGTGGGCCCCGGGTCCGCTGTGCCTCCAGCCAGAGCCCAGCAGACTCAAAGTCACACAGGCCAGCAGACTTGTTTGTACTGTCTCGGTGAGGCTGAGCTGGGTTTCTGTCAACTGCAGCCGAGTCTTGACTAACACAGCCTGCTGTCCTGCTATGAGCTGGGAGCTGGGCTCCTCAAGGAGCCTCTCTAAAGCCCCACTGCAGTGGGTGCTCTGCAGGCTGAGGTTTTGAGACAGGAAGGGGCAGGTTCCCAGCCTCACTCACGTGGGCCATGGCGGACTCAGGTGTCCTGGATGCCAAAACCCACACCTGGCATCGTCCCTGGAAGCACCCGTGACCGCCTGACTGAAGGGCATCCCGCTCTCAGCAAACTCCTCCCAGGTCTTTAATCTCATTTCTGGGCCTTCACATAGGAGGGGCCAGGAAAGGGGGGCTCTCTGGAACAACGGGGACCAGGATGGGCCACTGGGGAAACACTCAAGGCAGACACAAGGCTGCATACCTCTCTGTCTGGCTTTATGCCTCATGTGTCAGGAGTTGGCAGGGAGAGGGGGAAGATAGGTGAGAATAGAAATCCATTTGCCCAAAACTGAACAGGTAACATACAAGCAAAACTAGGTCTTCTAAAGCACAATACAAACCCAGCCCAGACAGAGGCTGACTGGTCTTGGCTGAGCCACTCTGCCCACCCTGGCCCAGCAGTGCCCGCCCGCCTGGCCTCCGCTGAGCGCAGGCGTTCTCTGGAGCACAGCCCGGCTCCCAGCCACCCTGGGGGCCAGGTCAGAAACGCCCCTCCTGCTGCCTCTGGGGAAGCAGACCGTGATGCTCCACTAGGACCCTTCTTCCTTTGTGAGCTCCTGGTGAGTTGCTGGCTACTCCTCCCAAGGGTCTGTCTCTCCAGCAAAGCTTCCAGATTGTCCCTCTGAGCTGCCCCAGTGTTTTCTCTTTAGAAACCCAGGCGGCGCTACACACTGTCCTCAGGAGGCACGATGGCCCTCCCACCCCTGGAGGGTCCTCCCCGCACCCAGGCCACACTCCGCCTCCCCGTCACCTGCCACATCCGGCTCCTGCCGCTCCTGCCAGCCGGTCCTGGGCTGCCGTTCTCAGGACCAGCTCTGCCTCCTCCGCCTGGACCTTCAGAGAAGCTGGCCCCACTGAGCGTCCCTTGGTCCCAAGCAACCACCTCTCTCTTGTCATTCAAAACACCCTCCTCCAGACCCTCTTCTCCCCACATGGGGCCTGGGCCAGGCTCCAGAGCCGGCTCCCCTGTATGTCACCTCCAGAGATGGGTAGTGGCCCTGGGCTCAGTCCCAGATATGCCTCTTTCCTCTCCTTTCATCTATGAGCCCCACAGAGTTACTTCTGGCCTTGACCCTGCTCTGAGGCTTAGATTCCATCTCCACATGGAGCCCCAGACTGTCGGGACTTCACAGATAGGGTCTACATGTCCCTGATTTCCTGCTCCTCATCACTTGCACACAGAGGCTGGAACACAGGAGCTGCTAAATAAACAGCTGTTGGGTTTACCAATACCCTGACATCACCCTTTAGGCTGTGGACCTGGCTCTCCAAGCCCTTGCGGTCACTCGCTGGCAGTCACGCTGTGCTCTGACCACCACTCCTCTTGACTTCTGAAGCCTTCACCTGCAGCTACATCCCTGGCCCCCTGCCCTCCTGAGCCCATCGCCTGGACTGCTCCTGCTAGCTCAGCTCAGTGGTTCTCTCTCCACCAGGCAGCATCTCCGTCGGGCCCTTTCCTGGGCTCTCACTCACACCGATGGTCTTTTTTCCTGCCTTGCAGTCAGGGTTTCTCAACCGTGGCATGGTCGACATTTGGGGCTGGACAATCCTTTGTTCTGGGGCTGTCCTGCGCACCGTAGGGTGCTGAGCAGCACCCTGGCCTCTGCCTACAGGTCGCTAGTAGCACCTGTCATAGAGCTGTGACAACCAAGAACGTCTCTGGACACTGTCCCCTGGGGACAGCGCTGCCCCCAGGTGAGGACTGCTGCATTGCTTCATTCCACCTGCTCTCCCAGCCCTTGCTGTGGCTGCGGGTCGGCACTGGCCAAGGCCTCAGAACTAGGCTGACACCGGGCACGCATGATCAAGAGCACCCAACCCACACCTTCCAGCCTTCTCCTTCGCTCACCCTCTCAGCCTAGTTCCTGCTCAAAGGTTCATGCTTAAATGTGGCCTCGGCCACCCTGACAGGAGGGCTGCAGACCCTGGCACAGCTGACCAAAGCAGAAGTGAGTATGGGAGAAGAGAGGGAGAGTCTGGCACAAACACCACAGGGGACGGGAAGAGGAGGAGACCCCAGGATGAAGACAAGGCTGGACGGGAGGGTCCGGGTGGCCCAAGGTGTGTGCGCGGCAGGGGAGTGGCTGAGCTCCGCCTGGATTCCCGGCACAACCAGGTCGGAAAGCCAGGGTTCCTGGGGCTGGTGTGGGGCTTGGTCCCTGCAACTCCCCCACCCCTGGGAACACCCGCACGCCTGGGCACCTGGTTGGGCTGCATTGTTCATGATTCTGATGAGTCTTTCAGCCAGGAGGTGGTTGTAAGTGGTCTTCTCGGCCGCAGTGGGCACTGGAAGCTGGATTCGCTCGAGTTTGTCAGGATCCATGCCTGGAACAGAGAGAAGGGGCCGGCTGTCAGCACAGCCACCTTACCTTGTCCTGGAAGGCCCCTTCGAACTTAGCTTCCTCAACGTTGGCTGTCTACCGTCCACCTTCCTGACTGCTGCCGCGACCAGGTACTGCCCGTGCTATGACTCACCTTAGAGTTTTCTGTAACTAGAACTTAAGTAAATGTATTATTAAAGCATACATTTTCTTTCTTTCTGTTTTAGCCCCGCCCTGCAGCTTGTGGGATCTTAGTTTTCCAACCAGGGATTGAACCCGGGCCCCTGGCAGTGAAAGTGCAGAGTCCTAAGCACTGGCCCACCAGGGAAGCCCCTAAAGCATACAGTTTCCATCACTACTTATAAACAGGAAACCAGGATGGCTGCAATACTGACAGCAGCAAGGCTTTCACGTTTCAGCCAAACAATGTGGGCTGGCTGCTCACTGTAGACTAAGGCCCACTCTGTGTTAAAAAGGCTGACGGGCAGGTACGTGATAGCTGTTGAGGTCACACTAGCCTGACCG
>SJXQ01000213.1:498673-512267 GCA_006408695.1 Aepyceros melampus | reverse complement strand
CCTGACCGGTGACATGCTTCTGGGCACAAGCAGGTGGGGGCGGGGGGCGGGTTGGGAAGTGGGTAGGAGAGGAGCAACTTGGGCTTTGCTGTCATTTTGGGGCTGGTCTGCGAACCCCCGAGGCCACTGCTTTGTGAGACACATCCCACAGCGGGGGTGGGGGAACAGACCAGACACAAAGGAACCTGCAGTCCTGCCCAACGATCGCACCTCCAGTTCTTAACACCAAACTGGCGAGCTGGGCCCCCGAGGGGCAAGCACACAGGCAGCAGCCCCCACCAGGCCCACAGAAAGGCCGGATCTATGTTTAAGGCACAGAGGCATCACTTTTCTTCCAGTGAAATCTATTCATAACTGCATTTCAAAGATGAAAGACAAGACGGGGAGAGGAGGTGGGAAGCAGAGACAATACGCTCAATCTAACTGAACTCAGCACCACTTTTCCTAAATCAAGACCTGGGGGCCAGGGTGATAGGACGACTCGCTGGGGCCACATCGGCAGGCTGAGTGAGGGACGAGAGGTGATGCAAAGCCTCTTCTTGTCTAGCGTGGCTCTGCAAGAAAACTACACCCGCAGAAAAGCTCCCAGAAATAAACATTTCACTTGCTCCATGCCCGGGGAGCTGGGAAGGATTGTTTGTGCCTGAAGCACGTCTTTTCCTGTTATTCTACAAAAGGGGGGAAGGTGGCACTTCTGGGAACTCTTGAAATACGGCCCCTTGAGTCCCAGATGATGCTTCATTTAGAACCTTGACAAAATAGCAGAGGATACAGTGAAGAGCTGATCATCTGGATTCTAAGTGACTCCCATGCTCACACGTTGACGTAATAAACCATAACAATATATCTTGCTTTATTGAATTCCTTCCAGATCAGAACCGGAGGCTAAGTCATGCCAAGGAGATAACATGAGTCGGGGAGGCCCAAGGGCTGGAGGTGGGCAGCCCCCTCTCTCATGACCGCACCGACGTGGCTTCGTCAAAAAAATGTGATTGCGATGAAAATTGAATTTGTTGGTTCTGATCCCATCTTAATGCTAAATGTCTTAACTCTGAAGCGTTCTGGTTTATTAAACGGCAGGAGGGACATCGACTAAATCTTTCTGTCATTTGTTGGTTTTTTTTTTCCCCCAGAGATGTCAACACTGTGTGAATCTCTCTCTACTCTTTCCTTCCTGGCCCTCTGGAAACTGTCAGTCAGTGGTTCTGGGGAAAAAAAAAAAATGGCTCCTTGGCCCGTCCGGAGCATCACCCAGCTCCGTGACCCTACCATCTGCCATCCCACTTCAAAGGTGGCAGATAGAACCGGCTGCTGGTTCCCCGGGGAACGTGGAGGCAGCCGGCAGGGCCAGCGACATCCAGACTCGGACAAGCTCTTGCATTTCCAGGATGCGTTCCATTTTTATCTTTCCCATTATTGCCCCGACTCCCTTAGAATTTGTCAAAAATGAGGAAATCTGTGGCAAAATCTTCTCTCAACAGGAAGAGAAAACTGCCAAGGTTATCCTGACCTTTCTCAGCCCCACTCTCTGGGAGGCGGGGATCCCCGGGGAATGAAACACGTCTAGGCTTCAGAGGACCAGATTCCAATGCACCCTCTTCCTTTAGGGAGGAAATTAAGGCCCAGGGATAAGTCGTGTCCCCAGGGTCACAGAGCCTGTTAGAGGAACAGTCAGAACCAGGATAATTCCCCAGGTGGACAGGATCCAGATGGGGTGGGGCCAGCACCCCCTGCCTGGAGAGCCTCCGGCGGCACCAGCGTGCAAGGGGCCTGCTCTGGGCTGACAACCGCCACCACCCGCCCGCAAGGCAATGGCCTCCCCACCCGACTCCCTCTCCCCCTGGGCTCCTGCCACACCAGGGCCGGGATGGAAGGCTGCCAGAGGAACTCTGTTTTGATGGTTAACCTCCTTGACCCTCAGTCTCCTTGTTCAATGGGAATGATCACAGAAACTGCGCACTCCAGGCTTGCTGTCAGGACCCATGTTCAATGGTAACTTGGCATCACCACGTGCTGATGGGAATTTTTACTTTGAATGTGGCTTATGGAGTTCCGTATCAGCTGTGTTGTAAGAGAAAAGAAAAAATCAGAAAACAACCTAACCAAGCTAACGTTGAGCTATTTCAGAAGGCCCAAAGAAGGCACGCTGGGCCATCTGGGGGCAGTGCAGGGGACGAGCAGCTTGGACTGGATTTTGAAGGGTGAGCAGCCCAGGGACGACCAGGTCATGGCAAGCCCAGGGGCAGGGCAGGGAGTGCGGCAGAGCTCGGGGAGAGCAGGGCCGGGGCTGTGGGCGGGGGTGATGTGGCAGACCCTGGCAGGAGGGACCGGCAAGTCTTGGCTGCCAGGACCCCTCGGGTGGCAGCTAGCTGGTGACGTGTGTTTGTGCTCCGGCCAACTCTGGAGTGGTCTCCGTCTCCCCACTCAAGGTGATCTCCCCGCTTCCGGCCCTTTCTCCCAAACAGACTCCATGTGGCAAGTCATTCTCTGTATGGTAGATTCTACCATCAGTCAAGATGAGGCAGAGAGCAGGCTCAGTTCACACAACACGTGACAAAACTTTGTAAATAGCCCCTCTGGGAGAAGGGGACGACCGAGGATGAGATGGCTGGATGGCATCACGGACTCGATGGACGTGAGTCTGAACTCCGGGAGATGGTGATGGACAGGGAGGCCTGGCGTGCTGCAATTCATGTTGTAAAGAGTCAGACACGACTGAGCGACTGAATTGAATTGAACTGGGCATCTCTGATCTTTCCCCAAAGTTCCTGCTGGGCCAGATGCCTTATTCCCTCCTCATCTCTCTCTTTCTCCCACCTCGGTCTCTAAGACATTCTTCTGCTGCTACTGCTAAGTCACTTCAGTCGTGTCCGACTCTGTGCAACCCCATAGATGGAAGCCCACCAGGCTCCTCTGTCCCTGGGATTCTCTAGGCAAGAACACTGGAGTGGGTTGCCATGTCCTTCTCCAATGCATGAAAGTGAAAAGTCAAAGTGAAGTCGCTCAGTTGTGTCCGACCCTCAGCGACCCCATGGACTGTAGCCTTCCAGGCTTCTTTGTCCATGGATTTTCCAGGCAAGAGTACTGGAGTGGGGTGCCATTGCCTTCTCCGAGACATTCTTCTGGGTCCTAATAAAACAGTGGCTGACAGCTGTGAATGAACAAGGTCACCGTGACGATATGACAAAGATATGCATGTGAAAGGGAACCAGCGTGTGTATAGATGAATGGATAGACAGGCATACAGATGTTTCCAGTCATACACACACACACACACACACACACACACAGTTTCCAGTCACTGAGAAGCAGGTTTTGTTGCAAACCGGCTCTAGTTCCTTTGCTAGTCATTTCCCTCTGACCGAAATAAACACTGTAGATAATATATTGTCCTATTTGCTTCAGCCCTTAAGTGCCGAGTGACAGACAAATTCCAGAGAAACCCAGATGCACTTCACGTGGTCCGGGGAGCCGCGCTCGCACGTCCAGATTCCAGCAGACCAGGCGCTTCCTCGCTCCCTCCCTGCAGGGTCAGAGCCTGCTCGCCAGTGAGTCAGAATGGTCTCCCCTGCCATCGCTCCCACCCAACAAGCACGGGGCTAGGGGCAGGCGGGGCCCAACTCCCAGCCTAACTCACTCAAAGAATCCCAAAGAGAAGGGAAGGGCGAGGTTCAGTGATGTCAGTGACCAGCTCCTAAGTTTTCCCTTGAGTTCTGGCTTCTGGATTCTTTCTCCTCACTGGAAGCCCCTATTCAGGACAGGGGCTTTTATGTTACCGAAGTAACATAAAAAGAAGTGGACAGACAAACCTGCACAATAATGCCAGGTAAAAATCACGGTCAAAAAGTTCTTTTCTCTCTCTCTTTGGCTAGAGTCACGCAAGCATTGCCAGCCTTGGAAAACTATAGACCAACTATTTCGAAAGCTAACCAGATGTTGGGCTGATTTCCAATGTACTTCCAGTTCTGATTATGTGTCAGTCGAGACCCAGAATGATATTTTGCCAGTTTTCTGCAGGGTGAAAGCCTCCCTTTAGCATGTTATCTTTCAACCTTTCTCAAACCTCTCATCCTTGTTCCAAGCAACCTTCAGCAAAACAAAAGCCCAAGACCCTTCTTCTAAACAATGATAAATGGTGGTGGGCAGAGTGAGGGAACCTTTAAAAAGACAGAGCTGCAAAACTCCCCTCCCCCTCCCCCCGACCCCTGGGGGCAGGGCCCTGCAGACTTGACAAAGGAAGGAGGACTGAATCTGCTATTACAGACAGGAACCAGTGTTCATTACCGGCCCTACTGACTCACAACGAGCGCCTCCCTCCAGCCAGTCAACCCTTCCCACCGCGCGGTATTCATTTTGGTGCAGCATCTAATCTATTATGATTTACTGGAAGGCCTGAGCTAACATTTAGTTTTTATTAACATTGCTTTTATGTTAAAATTGTCCTATGATGAAAAATCTATCAGAAAGAGGCCATTTCATTAGGGGCCCTGCTGAGAGGGCATGGATCTGGAAAAGAGAGGCTGAAGGTTAAGTGCAGCTAACCTGCTGCCTAACCAAAACATCAACCACCCCCACACCCAACCCGTACCACTGCCACCAAACAGCCCTCGCCAAAGGCAGCCATATGCCTCCAGGCCAGACTGGAGCAGAAACCAGGTACAGTCCCCTGGCCCCGCAGAGGCAGTTTCCCCTGGGGGTGCCCCAGGCATCTGGGCCTCTGGGTGTTGAACTAAGGCCCCAGATTCCTCTCCAAACCTGCTCGAGAGCCCATCCTCGCTGGTTCTGGATCTGCTACCACTGGTCACACAGCGGCAGGAGGCGGGGTCCTGGGCAGCACCCAGAGTCCTCCTGTGGTGCCCCCTCCCACCCAAAACAAAGCTCCCCATCTTAGTGAATGGCCACACACAGCTGCCCCCGTGTCCCTCTCACTCAGCCCCCACATCCAGACCATGAGCTTGTCCTGGCTCTAACTCCAAAATATATCATTAAAATCTTCCAGTTGTCTCCATCTCCACGGCCAACATGCCATAATTCAATCCACATTATTCCCGCCTGGACTACTGCAACAGCTTCCTTACCAGCCTCCCAGCTTTCCCTGACACAGCTCACCCTCACCCTCCACTGACCCACTCTCCATCCAGCAGCCAGGGTACTCTCCCCAAAATTTCCATCTGCTTATGTCACTCTTCTAGTTAAAAAATCCTCTAGGTGTTTCTCACTGCAATTGGAACAAATTCTAAATTCCTTCTCCTGGCCTTTAAGATTCTCCATGATCTGGTCCCTGGCCACCTGGCCAGCCTCACCTTGAACTGCTTTCTGCTACACAAATCTGTAAGCTCTTTTCTACTCCAGGGCCTTTGCACCTGCCATTCCCTTTGCCCAGAGCATTCTTGCCCTAGAGCTTTGTGGGGCTGGCTCTTTCCCATTCTCAGGCCTCAGCTCTGATGTCTGTTCCTCAGAGAAGCCTCCCTAGACCACCCAAGCAGGCGACCCTGCACCCTTGGCTTTCTCCACACTCGCAAATCACAGCCGCCACGCTGCCTTCACCTCCACCACCCTCGCCTTGCTCCCTCCACAGCAGCCACACTCGCCTCCAAGAACATCTCTGTTTGTTTCACCACTGGGTTCTCAATATTAACCACAGCACCTGGCATCTAAGAATGGCTTCAGAAATACTTGTCAGAAGGGTGAATGAGTAAACAAAAGGAAAGCATCAGCAGGAAATGGAAGGAGAAATTAAAGTCCCTCGAATATAGAGTCCCACTCTTTTAGGAAGACGCAAGACAGGTAGGTGGGCTCCTCACCAGGTTCATCTCTCCGTCTGCATCAAGGAAGAAGGAGGGTGGTGTGTAAGCCGCTGCTTTTCCATTTCACAGCACACGTTGGGGCTCCTGGAAGGAAGCCCGTCAGCAAAGCCAGCCCCCCTGTAAAAAGTTTGTCCTTGTGCCCCCTGGCCCCCTGGAGCTGGGCAACCCCCCACCTACCCCCCAACAGCAGTTTCCCTGCGGAGGCCCTGAGCACAGGCTGCCAGCAAGAGAGCGGCACAGGGGAGCCGCCGCACGGTTCAAAGGCAGTCAGTCAGAAACTTTGGGCAGAGCGCTGGCCGGGTGCCAGGCGCTGAGCTGAGTACTCGTACTGTGTAGTGCAGGAGGCTGTCAAGAGAGACACGGCCTCTGCTTTCAGAGGCCCAGTCATTCCAGAATGGGAGAGAAAACATACAGAGCAAAGGCAGTACAAAGAAGTGCTGTGGGAACTTCATGGAAATTAAGTTCTGCTCTTCTGAAGGTATTGTGAAGAAAAGAGGGCCAGCCATAGACTGGGAGGAAATCTTTGCAACACACACCTGCTAAAGGACTTGTATCTAGGATAAAAAGAACTCTTAAAACTCAACAGTAAGAATGTGGCCAGTTCATTAAAACATGGGCAAAGGATAGGGAAAGATACTTTACCAAAGAAGACGGTAGACTAAGCACTTAAAAAAGCTATTCGACATCATTAAGCTTGTGTGTTTGTATGTTAAGTCACTTCACTTGTGTCTTTCTGTGTCCCTTGGACTGTAGCCCGCTAGGCTCCTCTGTCCGTGGGATTCTCTCTCCAAGCAAGAATACTGGAGTGGGTTGCCATGCCCTCCTCCAGGGGATCTTCCCAACTCAGAGACTGAACCTGCGTCTCTTATGTCTCCTACACTGGCAGGTGGGTTCTTTCCCACTAGCGCCACCTGCGAAGCCCCATTAGTTGTTAGGGAAATGGAAATTAAAATCACAAAAAGACATCACTACATATACCCATTAAAATGACTAAAAATAAAAAGGTGGCCATGCCAACCACTGGTGAGGGTATGAAGCCAACACTCATACATTGATGGGATGTAAGATCACACAGCTGCTTTGGAAGACAGTATGGCAGTCTCTTAAAAACACACACACACATATCTGTTATATGATTCAGTCATTTCATTCCTCAGTATTTATCCAAGAAAAAAAAATGCAGTAAGTGTCCAGAGATTTATACACCAATGTTCGTGGCAAGTTTGTTTGTAATGGTCAAAAACTGGAAACGACCCAAATGTCCTTTAACAGATGGACAGGTAAACAAACTGGTATATTCACATAGGGAATATTACTCAGAGGTAAGAAGAAAGGAACCACTGAGGCCACAACTACATAAACGAATCTCAAAATAATTATGCAAACTGAAAGAAGTCAGACCAAAAAAAAAGAGAACACATTGCATAATCTTATATGTAAAATTCTAGAAAGTGCAGGCTAAGCTATAAAGACAGGGAGCAATTCAGAGTTGCCTAGGGAGAGGGTTGTGGGAAGAGAAGGGCAGAGGGGTGGCAAAGGGGCAAGAGAGAACGGTTGGATTGATGATATGTACACTGACTTGACTGTGATGATGGTTTCATGGGTGAACATGTTTGTCAAAGCTCATCAAACTACACACTTTAAAAACGTGCAGTTCACTGTTTATCAATTATACCTCAATAAAACTTTCTTCTTTAAATGTTACAGCTTCCAGACAAGAGAGGTTGGATTTACCCACCTCACTCAAGCAACTAGAAGAGTTGGCAAACTATATAGGACAGTGGATATGACACACGGGACAAGACAGCATGCAACGTAGGAGGGGAACCTGAGAGAGAAGAAACAAAGGCAGTGGGCCTGGGATTGCTCCAGGTCACTGGCTGGAAAGCTTCCAGGCCTCAGCACAGACCGACAGAAGCCGAATGAAGCCCGTGGTCTCTCTGGGGTGAGAAGGCAGAGTCTGCAGCTCAGAGAGGCAAGTGACTAGAACTGATGGGAAAGAGAAGAAGAGAAGGGAGAGGTGCAGGGACCTGCAGGGGCTTCTTTCCAAGGCTTCGGCTCCGTTCTGCCCCAGGGCATGCAGGTGAGGAAAGGAAAAGGCCTACTGGGAGGAGGAGGGTGGAACAACCCCTGGAGTTCACCCAGGGCTGAGAAGAGCTCACACTTCCACCAGCCTGCAAGGATGGGCCACCTAATCATGGCTTATCAAGTACAGTCCTCTGAAGTCCCCATTCATTCCATAAGGTGAACATAAGCAAACAAAACAAGAGAATTACAGGGAGACCACAGGCCAATAACACTCAGAAACACAGATGCAAAAATTCCTCATAAAGTTTTAGCAAATCACACCCAGCAAAGTGTAAAACGTGCTGCCATACTAGAGGATACTAACCCACAGTGAGTATCACCTGAAAAGCTCAGAGAAAATTTCCAGGATAAGCATAATTTCAATAGGTGGTGATGTCAGGGCAGAGAAAGTAGCAAGAAAAGACACAGATGGATACAAGAAGGTAGAAGCCTAGCCAAGAACAGGCAGGTGTGTTGGCACTGACTGGGGTGGCTGCCAGGCTTCCAGAGAAGTTCCCTTCTCTGGGAACAGTTCCAGACACAGAGCTGAAACACCCTGGGGCCAGCTCTGTGTCTGTGACCCTGACCCCACCCCCACTCCCCACCCGTCTCAGTCACAACCGACTGCTCCAGAGTTAGACCCATCGCCAGCGTGCAACAGTCAGCTCTCTTGCCCACCAATCTGAGACCGGAATGGAGACAGACTCCTTGCCCGAGACCTGCTGGGCCCAAACCACCATCTACCTGAAGTCCCCAGAGGTGGTTGGTTCCTGCCCTTTCCTTGGCTTTTCAGCAGCTTCTTGGATTTCACGAGCTGTCCCAGGGACCTTCCCATAAGATTCTTTTTGTTAATGTGAGGTGGTGTGCAGGGCTAATAACCAAAAGAATATTGAAGAGAACCATGACAGTCACTACAAGTTTATCTCTGTGGAAGAGTTAATTGCTACTTAGAGTCTGAATTCCTGGGCCAGGGCCAAGCGTCTGCAGTGGGAAGTCAGGGGAATCAGATCAAGTTAGGATGCAGGTACTCAGAATGGCAGGTTACTGGAGGTTGGAGCTAAAGGGAAAGAAGGCGGCCCCAAAGGTTTCTGAACAGGGGAAGGGCACGGATAGCACAGACTTACAGGGAACTGCCCGGCAGTGCTGTGGAGGATGGATTATGAAGTGGCCATGTGTTGACTCCTCTGGAAGGCTGTGCTAAAGCTACTGGAGAGACAAGACTCAGGATCTTGCCTGCTCTCCCGCCCTTGGTCCTTCCCACTGGCACCAAGCCTAGACCCAGGCACTGAACTGTGCTCAGTTACATTCTGCTGATCAGACAGGCAAAGAGGGAGAGATGACAACACTTGATGACTAAATGCTGGGATCAAAGGAGGGAAAGAGCTAAAGGTCATGGCAGTTTCAACCTTGGCTGGCAAATTCAACTGAACCAGAAATGGCAGGAAGTGTGATGAGGTCAGGGTATATTTATGGGTGACAAGTGTGGCATTAACAAACATTTCAAGGTGGTGCTCAATCACCCAGGTCAAAGCCTCCAGCATGTGAGGGGCAGGAGGTCGGAGTGCAGAGCTGGGGGAAAGTGGGCACAGATGGCAGGCGATCCACGGGTGGGACGGACTCCATGGGTCAGGCTTGGAGCTCTGTTTACTCCCAGGAACAGAGGGCTCCCGTGTGCCAGGCACTGAGCCGGAGCTGGAGGGGATCGAAGAAGCCAAGGGAATCAATGGGACTGTGGAGGGAGACATCAGAGGGAGCCTGCCATGCTTCTGCTGGGCTTCCCTGATGGCTCAGATGGTAAAGAGTCTGCTTGCAATGCAGGAGACCCGGGTTCAATCCCTGGGTCAGGAAGACCTCCTGAAGAAGGGAATGGCTACCCACTCCAGTATTCTTGTCTGGAGAATTCCATGGACAGAGAAGACTGATGGGCTATAGTCCATGGGGTCACAAAGAGGAGGACACGACCGAGTGATTAACACTTCAGACTAGATCTAAGCAGTTGCACATGAGCACAGTGATTATACAGGAGAAGAGCCACCATGGCTGGTTCCATCTTGAGCAGGAAAAGCCTGGAAACGGGCTCAGTGTCATTCAATAAGGGGATGGCAAAACAAACCACGGCACAGACACAGGATTAAAAAGCATGAGGCAGTTCTAGGTACAGAACAGACCATAATAAGGAATGAACCTCCATTCATGTTGGGGGTGGAAATCGTATATACTTGGTACTTGGTCTTGCACAAATATCTTTAAAAAGATGCAAGAAACTGTTAACACAAATGGTCTTTGAAGAAGAGGTGGAGGACCAACGTGGGAAAGGGGGCCTTTTTCACTGTATCTTCTTTTGCCCTAATCAACTTATTTATCAAGGGTTTCCCAGGTGGCTCAGTGGTAAAGGATCTGCCTGCTAATACAGGAGCCATAGGAGACACAGGTTTGATCCCTGGGTCGGGAAGATCCCCTGGAGTAGGAAATGGCAACCCACTCCAGTATTCTTGCTGGGATAACTCCATGGACAGAGGAGCCTGGCAGGCTACAGTCCATGGGGTTGCAAAGAGTCAGACACGACTGAAGCCACTGAGTAAGCACGCACACAACATTAATTATTTCAGAATAAATACATACTCTGTTTTGTTGAGTGCTTTGCCCTCCACAAAATGACTCCAGCCATAGACCATCGGAGTAAAACCCACCTTTAACTACCTCCCAACAAGCTTTTGAAAAACCTACTAAAACATCAGACCTTGCTGCAAGGTCTCAGCTCTGCCGAGCCCAGTGCTTGGCAGGGGCCAGAAGGAATACTCTTGGTTTCTCCTTCAAAGAGCTTCTGATGTGGTGGGTTCAGAACTCGCTCGTGTCAAGCCAGGTGGTACACAACCAGCGGCTGTTCTCAGAGAGGAAGTGAATGAATGGATCCTAATCAAAACCGTCAGCTCCGTGAGAGGCTGATCCTGACCACTCGGCCTCAACAGGGGAAGCCAGAGAACCACACCTTTCTTCAGAAAGGAAACCTACACTTCCACACAATCCACTCAGAGTCTATTTTAGCTCTGAACCCAGAATGGTGCACTGACTATTATAAATAGCAAAACCAAGATTGCAATTTGACTGATCTTTGTTCTGATGTTAGGAAAGAGGTCGGAAGCTTAAGTCAGTTGTAGACTGAGGGGTCGAGAGCAAACCACAGTGTGAACACAGTCATGCTGCGCTGGACAGTCAACACTTGAACCTCCATCTCCACCGCCCCCACCCGCCCCCGTGCTGCCTGAGTAACGAGTCCTGTGGCTTCAGTGTGCAGAAAAGCACCTGAGAAACTCTAATGAGGCTGTAGAGAGGTTCTGTGGGAGTCTGCCAAAACCAGAAAGGAAATTTTCAAGGAAAGCAGCTGTCCGTTCCCCTGAAGGCAGACAAGCTCAGTGGCTCACCTTTGTTGTGAGACATTGCGTACAGCAGGCAGAGCACGAACAGCGCATGGTAGTCGTCGTCCGGGCTGTCCAGGGCGTGGTACACCATATCCAGGAAGGGTCTGGAAGAGAGGGGCCCGCGTGAGGCTCACCTGCACACAGGATGCCAGCTGCCTTTGCCCTTCACAGCGCCCACCCCCCAGCCCCCTCCAACCAGCAGCATGGGCTTCCCAGGTGGCTTGGTGGTAAAGAACCCGCCTGCCAACACAGGAGACACAAGTTCAACCCCTAGGTTGGGGCGACCCCCTGGAGAAGGGCAGGGCAACCCACTCCAGAATTCTTGCTGGGAGAATCCCATGAACGGGGGGCCCTGCCGGCTACAGTCCATGGGGTCGTAAAGAGGTGGACACAACTGAGCACGCATGCACCAGCAGTACAGAGCGCGGCCACCATGTGCCCCGTTCAGCCCCAGGCACAGACGACACAGAGGTGACTGACAGGCAGGCTCTGCCCCAGGAAGCTGTCATGTCTGGGGAAACTAAGGAACACTCAACAATGGTCCACCCGCTGTCCCAGACACTGGGGATAAGTGTGGTCTTGTAGCATTCCCAAGCCAGTGGGCAGACAGCATGGACACACCACAGCAGTAGTTCAAAGAGCGACAAGAGAGTGAGGGAAACGAGGCAACGTGATAGACTTGCAATAGCAGACAAGGTACTGATAAATCTGGATCATTTTAGACTGTGGACCCTGGAGCCAGACTGCTGAGGTTCAAATGCTGACTCTGCCTCTTCTTAGCTGCAAACCCTTGGGTAAATTACAATCCCCCATCTGTGAGGTGGGCAATGAACGCTTCCAGGGTTTACAGTGAGGGTTCAAGTGAAATGACAACTGAGCGGCATTAACACAGGCTCAAGCTCAGGTGAAAAGTGCTGTTGCACTTCTATTTTGAGGATTCCACAGGCACTTCTCCAGGATCTCGCTTTGGCGGTCTTGACCTGGCAGTTTCTTGGGCCAACCTTCCCTGGTTAGAAGGGATCGATAGGAAGCACCACCTCTGATGCTTTGTGGGTGAGATCTATCGAGCGGCTACAAATACATAAATGGTACAGCCTGAATTCTGCCCTTCTGACTGAAGGGCCTGGCCTGGAAAGACTTCAACAAGAGGATAATAGAATGTGCACAGATTTGGTCTGTTGGCAGAAGGCTCTGACCCTGTGACTGTCTGCGGCTGCCCCCGGATGCCAGCTTGAAGCCAAGAGAGCAGAGAGCCTCAATGAGTGACAAAGGGCACATTTAACCCCTCAAAGGACATAGCCATGGTCAACACTGCTGACTAGGGGGAGCAAGAAGGTGCAGCAGAGAAACAGAGACCTATTTGCTGCATAACTTTTTATACTATTTTGACTTCTGAACTCCACAAAGTTATCACTGATTCAAAATATATTGAAAAATGCAGAAAAGCAGTGAAATGCACTTGTTATAACATTTCAAATAAACATGTAATACACAGAAATTAAAGGAAGAAACTTTTAAGGAACATTTACTTTCAAGTTCTACTCTGGAGCCCCAGACCCTCCCCTGCCGCAGATCAGCCATCACCATTCTGATGTGTGAAGAGTTCTGCCATGTGTGGATCTGTTTTTCTCTCAGCCCCCAGCAATAACACTTCCAAACTTAAGAACAGGATAAAGTATTAAAAACACTCTCTTTGCAAACCAACTGCTTGGAATTTGGACTGTATTTTCATTTGGGAATAATACAAATAACCAAATGGCCAGTAGCAGAGGGAGGGCTGGGTGAATGGACCATCTTTTATGAGACGAGGTATCATGAAGCCATTAGAATTGTGTTTACTAAGAGTACAATAGAGTGAAAAAGATACTTGGGGTTTGATATTCAGTTCAGTCCAGTCGCTCAGTCGTGTCCGACTCTGATCCCATGAATTGCAGCACGCCAGGCCTCCCTGTCCACCACCAACTCCAGGAGTTCACTCAGATTCACGTCCAACAGTCAGTGATGCCATCCAGCCATCTCATCCTCTGTCGTCCCCTTCTCCTCCTGCCCCCAATCCCTCCCAGCATCAAAATCTTTTCTAATGAGTCAACTCTTCGCATGAGGTGGCCAAAGTACTGGAGTTTCAGCTTTAGCATCAGTCCTTCCAAAGAAATCCCAGGGTTGATCTCCTTCAGAATGAACTGGTTGGATCTCCTTGCAGTCCAAGGGACTCTCAAGAGTCTTCTCCAACACCACAGTTCTAAAGCATCAATTCTTCAGCGCTCAGCCTTCTTCACAGTCCCTCCCTCCCTTCCATACACG
>SJXQ01000213.1:429188-491496 GCA_006408695.1 Aepyceros melampus | reverse complement strand
CATAAGTGTAGGATGAGCTGCTTCACGCAGTTTTCTAGGTAAAATATACAATAGTTCTTCCAGTGCCAATCAGGTCTTCCCTCGTCCTTTAAACTCTTGAAACCAGTGATCCTTACCCAGGTCTGCCAGCTCCCAGAAACTTTATGCAACGTGCTAGGTGGGCCTAACAGGTTTTAGAGGAGAGGGTCTCGCCAGAGTCTCACTGTTCCAAAATGGATTCTACAGCCATCTTCAAAAGTGGATGATGATGAGGCTCTGGCCTTGGTGATGGAAGGTCAAAGGGCATACCTTTTTATGCGGCATCAGGATGTCCGGCATGGTTCTACACAGTCTTCTGGGCCCCCGCTGCCCCATCTCCCTGCTGACACCATGCCTGCCTTGGTGCAGCCTCACTCCCCTCCCAGGGTACGTGCACCATGCTGCTGCCACCAGGGCAAGCAGACCAGTGGGCTCACATGGACAGATTTTCTCTGATTACACTGAGGCCAGGACCCATGTGCTGATGATGAATTCCCAGGGAGCTCCATCTGAATCTCAGTTATTATACCAGGAGCCCCCACTGACCCCACCAGGTTTCTGTTAGGGACTGAAGCTCTACCCTAGTCCTCTGTGCGCTGTGCGTGCATGCTCGGTTGTGTCTGACTCTTTGTGACCCCATGGACTGCAGTCCTCTGGGCTCCTCTGTCCATGGGATCTCCTAGCCAAAAATACTGGAGTGGGTTGCCATTTCTTCCCCCAGGTGATCTTCCCAACCCAGGGATCAAGCCCAAGTCTCCTGTGTCTCCTGCAGTGGCAGGCAGATTCTTCACCACTTGAGCCCCCGGGGAAGCCCTAGTCCAGCTCTGTTCAAACTTCAGTCATGGGCCTGCTTTTACCATTTCTGCTGTGTTTCTGTGTTGCCTGAACAATGTGTTGTTAATCATTTGATTTGAACTCTCACACTTTTTTTTTTTTTACTTAAATACATTTTCAAAGAAAACTTTAAATCACTTCTATATCCTTCAGCTGAGCAATCTCAGTTGAGGAATTTATTTGGAAGATACATCTCCAACGATATGAGAATGCACAGGCACAAAGGGCATTCACCACAGCATTATTGGTAATTACAAAACACTGGAAACCACCTAAATGTCCAAGCATAAAGACTGGTTGAATAGACTATGGTACACATGGCACAGCTGGGAAAGGAATGAGGAAGGCCGCTGTGAGCTGATACAGAGCGATTTCCGGAGCCAAGGCTACGTGGAGAGAGCCAAGGGCCAAAGAGCATATATGGTGGACTACACTCTGATAGTAAGAAAGAAGGGAAAATGAGAAAGCATGCACACCTCTGCTTCTTTTTACACAAAGAAACACAGGAAGGATATTCCAGAAAACAGTAAGTTCGTTATCTACAAGAGGGAGGGGAACAGGATGAAAGGTATACGGGAAGAAGGATATTTCCTTGAACAAACTCTTTTGCATAGTTTTGAGTTGGTTAATGTTCCAAACTATTTTTTTTTAAAGACAGAAAGAAATTAAATCAATAAAAATGGGAAGGGCAAACCTTTAACTTAAAAAAAAAGAGAGCGAGACTAAAATATAAAATATATTTCAAATGAATACCATATCTATCCTGAAGGGGGAAAAGAAAGGAAAGATAGACAAACCCAAATAGTTTATGACACAAAACTTGACTCTATACCTTCAGCTCACGGACAGGTGAAGTATTCGGGGGAGGGGGCAGGAAACTGCAAACAACTCTTTATTTATCAAACAATTCTGAAACTTCATAAGGATGTATTATAGGATTGAGCAAATAGTAAATGTTTTGATGTCATTAGAAGCTAGCTTCTCACTGTAAAGGAAGAGACATCAAATTGAGTGGGGCAAGTCAAGAAAAAACACTCCTGGGACTGACTGGAATTGGAGATGTTGGTAATGTGCATTTTGTATATATACCTGCATGTATTTCCTAGCTCTGTTCACTGAAGGGTTCAAATAGCAAGACACCCCACGTAGTCACAAGCACATCTGGTGCCCAGATCTTGGCCTGTTGAAAACCTTCAATCATTGACCGCTGAAAGGGAACAGGGCTTTCCAGAGAAATTAACCCTGAGGAAGGGCAGAGTTGGTGGAAAATGAACCTGGAATACCTTGTTATGACAGAAAGTGTCACAACTGTTTGGAAAAAAAAAAAAAAAGGAAGAGGGCAGATCACAAAGATATAGCAGCCAGCTTGAAAGGGTTCTTAAGGGTCAAATCTGGGACCATTTGAGCACCCAGTTCATTAAATATAGTACTGAAATACAAACCACTAAAAAACTGGAATCCATGAGTATGTGCCAAGGATAGATAGATAAACGAATGAATGGGAAGAAGGCAGGAATCTCGCCTGTAGCAGAGTACCGAGCGCTGACACTGGAAACCAGCCTTCTCCCGCGGTCCTGTTAAAGACTCAGCAAGGACCGTCAATGACGCCGCAGCTAAGGGGGTGCTTTTCAACTGACAACACTGTGTTAGTCTCAGCTGTACAGCGAGGTGATTCACTAGCAAACATGTATGTATTCTCGAACACATACATATTCTTTTTCAGATTCTTTTCCATTATAGGTTACTGCTGCTGCTGCTAAGTCGCTTCAGTCATGTTCAACTCTGTGCGACCTCATAGACGGCAGCCCACCAGGCTCCCCTGTCCCTGGGATTCTCCAGGCAAGAACACTGGAGTGGGTTGCCATTGTCTTCTCCAATGCATGAAAGTGAAAAGTCAAAGTGAAGTCGCTCAGTCGTGTCTGACTCTTTGCAACCCCATGGACTGCAGCCTACCAGGCTTCTCTGTCCATGGGAGTTTCCAGGCAAGAGTACTGGAGTGGGGTGCCATTGCCTTCTCCTTCTTGTATAGGGTACTACAAGATAGTAATATAGCTTCCTGTGTTATGCAGTAGGTCCTTGTTGCTTATCTATTTTATACAGTAATGTGTGTCTACTAATCCCAAACTCCTAATTTATCCCTCCCCTACTTTCCCCTTTCATAATCATGTTTGTTTTCTATGTCTGTGAGTCTGTTTTGTAACTTCATTTGTATATTAGTTTTAGATTCTACATACAAGTGCTGTTGTACGATATTTGTCTTTCTCTTAGTGTGATAATCTCTAGGTCCATCCGTGTTGCTGCAAATGGCATTATTTCATTCTTTTTTATGGCTAAGTCATATTACATTGTGTATATACATCATACCTTCTTTATCCATTCATCTATCAGTGGATACTTAGGTTGCTTCCATGTCTTGGATATTGTAAATAGTGCTGCTATGAACACTGGAACGCCTGTATCTTTTTCCAATTAGAGTTTTTGTCTTTTCTGAATACATGCGCAGGAGTGGCATTGCTGGTTCGTCTGATAACACTATTTTAAAATTTTAGAGGAACCTCCATACTATTTTCCATAGTGGTTGCACCAATTTACATCCCCACCAACAGGAAGGGGATGTGTGCAGGAAGGTTCTAAGGGGAGATTTTAACGAGGCACATTAAAATCTGCATTATGTCCAACTGTTTCCCATGGATTGCAAATTAGCTGCTAAAAGAAAAAGTAATGATACAGTGGAGAAGCTGGGCCATACCTTCACCTGTTGGCAAAAATTAACATCACCCATGAAGGACAGAAGGGCATCATGTGCCTCCAGAAGTGACACCCTGGGAAGGACATGTCACCTGTGCCAGACTCCAGCCAAGAACGCGTAACCTCAACCTAATCAGAAAGAAACATCCAAGACAGAATGAGGAACGTTCTATTAAAACAAAGAGGGAGGAGATTCTGTATTCTTCAACAATGTCAAAGTTGGAAAAGAGAAAGACGGACTGTGAAAATATCCAGAGTAAAGGAGGGTAAAGGGACATGGTAATTCAAGGTACGACCTGACCCTGGACTGGATTCTGTCCCTGGAGGGAGGAAATATGCTACAAAGGATGTCATTAGGTCTGTGGATAACCTGGAACCTGGATAGAAGGAAACCATTACAAAGGTGGTAACTGTGATGTGGTCCCAACGGAGAATGCCCTGCACTTAGCAAATGCAGGCTGAAGAGTTTAGGATGGAAGGGGTGTGCTGATGCAATCTATCCAGAAAAAAAGGAGAGAGAGAGAGTGTGTGTGTGTGTGTGTGTGAGAGAGAGACAGACAGACAGACAGACACAGTGTGTGGAGAGGGAGAGAAAATACAGATAGGAAAGCAAATGGGGTGTAAGATGTTAAAATGTGAAAGTGGCTAAACAAGTGTTCTTTACACTATTTTTGTTTTTTGTTTCACTTTTTATAAACTTGAAATTATTTTCAAATAAAACATTTTTAGGAATTACTACTATCAGCATAAAACCAGTATCGACAGAGAGCAACTGTGAAAAATATACACATGATGAGAAAATAAAAAATGCTGAGGCCTGTTGTACGCATGGAAAGGGGTATCTGGAGACCATGAGGAGGTCAAAGGCACACACCAACCACGAGGCTCCCCCACCCCACCCCCCGGAGCTGAGATCCCAACAAGAAACCTCTCATTGTGGTCTTCAAGGTCCTCTCTCTTTGTCCCACCCAAAGCCATCTCCACATCCCACAGTCAGGCCAACACTGGTCTAGTGGAACCTCTGCAGCTTATGGAAAGGAAACCAAGGCACAGAGGGGTCAAAAGGTGGGCTCCTCTTCCGAAACTACCTGCATGGTGTAAATGAGCATCTGTATGGTATTAGTTTCTGTGCCAGGCACCGTAGCTCACAAGCCTGAAGGCTCCAGTATTCAGCCTGGCAGTGGCAGGACCCCTCACACAACTGATTTGGGCCTCTGGGACTGGAAGGATGTGAAGCTGCCAGGCTGGGAGCAAAAACTCAAGTGTCCAGCTCCTCTAGCTTTGGCAAGCCCCAGCTGGACCTTGCTTGGCCTCTACTGTTTCCACAAAAAACTCTTCAGGAAAATAGCATCTGCATATTCATATTCATAGCAGCCAAAAGGTACAACCAACGCAGGTGACCATTGAGCGAAGCAAGGCAGAAAAGAAAGACAAATATCATATACTAACGCATGTATATGGAATCTAGAAAGATGGTACTGATTTGCAGGGTAGCAAAGGAGACACAAAGACAGATTTTTGGAATCAGTAAGAGAGGGAGAGGGAGGGCTGATGTGAGATGACCATATGTAACATGGAGAGCGCTGGGAGTCTGATGGATGATGTAGGACACCCAAGGTCGGTGCTTTGTGACAATGTGGAGGGACGGGTGGGAGGCGGGCTAAGGAGGGAGGGGACACAAGTGTGCCTGCAGCCGATTCATAATGATGTATGGCAAAAACCACCATGATATTGTAAACTAATCATTTTCCAATTAAAATAAATGAAATTTAAAAAAGAAAAGATAAGCCAAATGGAGTCTATTCAAAAAATGAAATATCATTCAGCTTTAAAAAGGAAGAAAATCCTGCCACATGTTATAACACGGATGAATCTCAGGTACCTGATGCTCAGTGAAAGAAACCTGTCTCAAAAAGACAAACACTGTATTGATTCCACTTATATGAGGCACCTAGAGTGGTCAAATGCATCAGTGAGGAAGCAGGGTAGAGGCTGTCAGGAGCAGGAGGGAGGGAGAACAGAGAGATGTTTAGCGGGTAGGGTTTTGCTTTGGGAAGATGAAGCATTCTGGGGCTGCAAGGCAGTAATGGTTGTGCGAATCGCTGAACGAGCAGGAGAGGCCCGTGGACTCTCAGGATCCAAGGACGTCAACCTCTGTCCCCTGATGCGACAACTCTGGCCAAATCCCTAAGCTTTCCCAGTACTCTGTCACTGTGGGTTTTTTTTTTTAAATAACAGCCATAATTCATTAACTTCGCAGGGTGATGGGCATTCTAATCTGATTAATATTTAGTAAATGAAGTGCTTTTCAGGGAAATGGCAGGCCTGACCTCCCAACAGTCTTTGACTTGACAAACGCAAGGATTTTCTCAGTTGCCCTCTGTGGTCAGTGTTCCAGCCATCACAGCGAGGCCAGAGGATAAAAAGATGGGCAGGGGATGGTAAGAAGGCCTTAGCAATCTAGAAGGTTATGGAGAGGAGGAGAAGGATGCCCTTGCTGGTTACCTAGGAGATATGGGAAGTACCGTGTGCGTTGACTGGCTTTGGAGCAGAATTCCAAGAGGCCAGCAGTGCCTGGCAATGACACAGTGTGTATGTGCTGAGTATTTGTGGTACCCCTTCCTTTGCTTTTTTATTACTATTCACTGGATTGCACAAGATCGAATTCAGATTTTTTTTTTTTCTCCCTGGGAAGTTGCTTTCCAGAGGATTTGTCTAACCTGATCTCTAATCCTTCTCCTTATACTAGTTAAGCCCATTGGAAAAGCTGGTGCCCCCACACCTCTGTATCTCAATGGCTCAGCCTCCTCATCCCTCTCCCACTCCCTGCTTCAGAAACACACACACGCATGCACATACATACTCAACCACCTCACTGTTCATTACAGAAATTAACAGAGAAATAGGACCCAAAGAAACTCGCCAGAGTGACCAAGCACATGTTCCCCCAGCCAAGCTCGAGTGCCACTTTGGGCTCCTCGCTCCACTCTCTTGCCAGGGCTCCTATTCGGTGTTCATGTGTCACCCGCTAAATGCTGAAGCACCAAAGGTTCTCATTTCTGACAGGCCCCTTGTGGGTGAAGCAGCACAGAATGGGCAATGATGTGCAGCACTGGGGCACACAGCAGCTCTGGGGCAGAGTCATTGGTGTCTGGGACGCAGACCTCGCCCTCTTGATACCTAGTCCCTGGCTTGCCCTCATCAGAAACCTGCTAGGCCTGGGGTTGGCTCTGGCTTTGCAAAAATGAGGCCAGAAGGTTCAACTTCATTTCAGTAGAGACTTCAGAAGGGGGGAGAAAGAATAAAGCCAAGCTTGGGACTCCTTAACTCCCAGCCAACCTGGCAGGCTCACAGCCACTCCTGTCCTGTTCCCTCCATGCCCTTGCAGGGATTCAAGAGAGGAGTAATCTGTGAAGGTCAGGCCACGAAATTGATGGCTACCTTTTCTTATAGGCAAAAAGCCGATTTCCCCATATTTTTCAACCAAGAAATTCAAACAATTCATTGTCTTGTCTCAGGTCCACTTATTAAGTTACTGCTTTCAGTTCAGTTGCCAGTTGTGTCCGACTCTTTGCGACCCCATGAATCGCAGCACGCCAGGTCTCCCTGTCCATTACCAACTCCCGGAGTTCACTCAAACTCATGTCCAAGTTACTGCTTTAACTGAATCCAAAAAGAAATGACTGTCGTTTCAGACTGAAGGGTAGGCTAAGACATGAACGAGCATCTGTGTGCACACTCCTCTGGCCAGAGGGACCAGGGCACCCTGGTCTTCCTTTCAGCACTCAATTTCTAAAAATTAAAAGGTCCTGTGATTTTTTTTTTTGGTTTCAGAATGAGTTGCCCATCACTGGGGACCTGAGGCAGAGCATATTTCTCTGCAAACTGGGGATGGGAGTGAAGGGTCCAGGGCTGCACATTCATTTCACACAACTTCCTTGTCTGGGCTTAAAAGTGGAGGAGGTGTGAATTCTGGGTGCTGCCTTTGTCAAAAAAAAACAAGTCGATGCCACATTCAAATCAGGTCATGGCAGACTTGTGACTTGTGACCACATGCCTTTTTATTCCTATGCTTTCTGCCACCTTTTTAAGTAAAGAGTTCACTGCTGAAGTGGGGATGACGGGGTATGCAGGGGGAGCTGGGGCCAGCATCTCTTTACTCAAGAAGTCCAAGGCCCTCAAACACCTCACCAGGTCCAGGGACGATGTGAGAGACACCACATTACAGAGAAATATCTGGGAGAAAAAAACAGCCACAGGTCCCATCTCAAAACAGGAAGGGAATGGAAAAGAAAACAACAGACAGAGGAAGGGAGCAGCTGGCCTGAGGGAAACGGAGGAGTACGCAGAAATAGTGTGGTTTTCTAAGAGAGCACCTGCTGTTTCTGCGAGCCCGGCACCCACACCTCCTCCTTCTGATGAATGTGTTTCTTTCTGAGGGCGTCACGTAGGGCAGATGCACAACCGGCCTGACCAATCAGTGCTGGCCGTGCCTCTGCAGGGTGGGCAAGCCAGGTCCACCAGCACCAGCGAGCCTCGGCTCCCAGGCTTCCGTTGCAGCTCTCTCTCCACTTGGGGCTTGGCAGGATGTGGGCCCTGAGTTGCTGATGGTCATCTATGCACCCGAGTCCAGCCCCTCCTGGGCCTCCCAGTTAGACAAACAACAATTGCCTTTTCTGCTTGAGTTAGTCTGAGTTGAATACCTAAATCTTATAACCACAAGAATCCTAACATATCCTCGTGTTTAAAAAAAAAAAAGTCTTTATACTTCCTAGAGTCACAATTTCCAGATGGGGACAATGAAGTCCAGACACCCTCCAAGGCACACGTAGGTCTGGCTGGTGAGACAGGACCGTAAGTCACATCTCCCATCTAACCATTGACACTGTCCTCTGGCTTGAAACCAAGTGAGAAAATACGCCTAACACCCTTCCAAGTCACAGGAATTAACAGCTGTGTGGTTTCACCCAAACACAGAGACAGTCTAAGGAGAGAGCACCCAGCAGCCACACCTTCAAACACGAGAATACCGAAAAGTCAAATAAACAATTCAAAGAGCCCCAGAATACACCTCTTGCTGCCCAGTTAGGTGTCTCTTTACTGGATGGGCCTGCAAAAGTTGTATTTATTTACAATGAGTTGGGCCAGGAAAACAGGAGGGCATTACAAAGCTGAGGGGGCCATGGAGAACCACACTCCACTGGACCCTGAAGTTGGCATCAAACATCCAAGCAAAGTCTCTTGGGAAATTCCTCTGAGCCCTGCCTGACACAACCTGGCCGAGTAACCACCTGGAAAACAGGGTTCTGGAGGCTGGTGAACATGTCTCCCTGTGCCCCCTGCACAGGGCAGGCTCAGCCTGCAGGGAGCTCCCCTCCACCCAGGGAGGCCACCCCCAACCCCACGGACCCCAACAGGGAGTGGGGACGGCAGGCTTGCAGGGCAGCTGCAGCCCCTGTGCGCCAGGACTAGGCTGCCAGTTGAGTCACTGGATTGTGTGTTTGAGGCCAAGCCTCCCTTGTCCACACCATGGTTAGTCACAGCCCCGGCCTGGTTAGACAGCAGCCCTTAAAAGGACTGGAACAAAAAGAGGTAGCACTTTCCAAAACAAAATTGACGAGAACACAGTGTACAAAATGGGGTGAAGTCGTCCATTTTCCCTCCAGGGTGGCTACAGGACAGCTAAACCAAAAGTTTCAGCAGATAAGTTTCTCCCCATTTAGACCAAAAAGCAAAAGTGATGCAAATAAGCAAACAAATATGGCTTACCTTGTGTCCACCCCTCACCTCCCCACCACAGTGATATTTGTTGGCAAAAGGTTTCTGAACCAGAAAGGAATTCCTAAACAAAGATGCTTACTGCACACTTTGGACAGAAAAAAAAGCATGCTGGAGATCTCAGCCTGAAAAGAGGGCTGATGGCAGCCGGGAGACATTTGGGTTATATTCATTGAAATATGATTGTGGCATTCACAGAGAGCTGCCAAGATCATCAGAATGGGGCCAGCGGGGTGGGGATCGGGGCAGGTTTTGGCTGCATAATTGCAGCAAACTCCCCCAAACAAACGAGTTCCCAGTCAACTGATTTACTGAGCAGCTCCATTTTCCAGCTTTGGATGCCTAGACTCGCACAGTCCAGGCCGATGGGCTGGTGAGCTGGCTGCAGAGGAGCCGCTGCGAGCCCAGGACCCAGAGGAGGGCTCACAGGAGATGCTCCCCCGACGCCCGAGCAGAAGGCAGGCGGGAGCTGGGGAGAGCCCGGATCTGGCCCAGGAGGTGTGCTGGAAGCTCCCCTCTGGCAAGCAGAGCTCCCACCTCACTTGACCCCATCACCTCCTCCACCCTGAGCGCCCGGGGCCGTGGCCAGAGACCCCATCTGTATGGCTGCGAGCCCAGCCCATGACACAAGCAACAGCTCAAACTTGCTTCATCCCCGGGGCTGACAATGCTCTCCAGATGGAGGCATTAGTGTCTAAACAAGAGGGAGGTGAAAAGTAAACCAGAATCGTCCTTGACAAGGGCAGAGAAGTGGACAGAACGATTCTGCTCCTGACCCCAAAGCACCGAACACCAGTGCGCCTCACTCTAAACAGATGAGGGCTTGGAAAAAATCTTAATGTAGAATCTGGGGGGTTGCATTTGATCATTTGATTCTCCCCCAAACCATAATTGTATGAAAAGCATCTAATTTCATCAGCCCTGGGCCATTTTTCTTCCTGCAGTGCACTGGCAATAACGACTTCGGTCAAAAATCATCATCCTGGGTCGTCGGGATTATAAGGAAGAACACCAGTAATGATAAAGATGACCATACTGTTAATAATAATGATGGTCGTTATGACATAATAGTAGTGGGAGACACTTATGGCATGGGCCAGGCACTGTTCTGAGCATGTCACGTGCAGTAGCCCATTTCATTCTCTTAATAACAAAGTAAACACCCTTTTGGCAAACGGGAAACAGGGCAGGGGATAAGAGGAAGGACCTCGCTCCAGGCTGCCCAGGCTTCTACGGGCCTGGCCACGGTTGTCGCCAAAGGGCGGGCTGTGCAGAGTGAGGGGCACAGGTGTCTGGAATGACAGGCACACCCAGGGACACACACGGGGGACCAGACACAGGACGGCCCGGCGGGCAGGCTGGCGGTGGCGCGTGCACTCACCTTCATTCTCCCCACTCGTCTTGATGCCTTTTGAACCACCCTCTGTACCTTTAGCCTTCTCGGCGTCTTCCTGGGCATCCTCGGCGGGTCCTTTCTCCTCGTCTTCCTCCTCCCCAACGTTTTTGTAGTTGGGTCTCTTTTGCACCCGTCTCTTGCCCTTGTGCTTGTTCATCTCAAGGGACCGCTCTAGCGTCTCGGTGGGTTTAATGAAACACCGAATGCTCGGCTTGGTCTGGAAAGTTGAACCAAGACAATGGACAGATTTGAACAGTGGGGTCTCACCGGCTCCTATGGAGCTATCTGAGGGTTTCCGCCCCAAGAAATTCCCTTCAATACAGCAAATTCTATGTCTTCATTGATCATTACGGCTATTCAGTTCAGTTCAGTCGCTCAGTCGTGTCTGACCCTTTGTGACCCCATGAACTGCAGCACACCAGGCCTCCCTGTCCATCACCAACTCCTGGAGTCCACCCAAACCCATGTCATTGAGTCAGTGATGCCATCCAATCATCTCATCCTCTGTCGCCCCCTTCTCCTCCTGCCCTCAATCTTTCCCAGCATCAGGGTCTTTTCAAATGAGTCAGCTCTTCGCATCATCATTACTAGTAAATAATCTAAACAATAGCACCACCTACCATTTATTTATTGCCCACAGTCGCAAGTCACTGTGCCCTTGACCCACACCAGCTCCATGCTTCCCAAAGGTCAGAAACACACTTTTAATAGTTTGGTGGTACTTTCTATGTGCCCGATGGTGTTTTAAGGGCTCTGACTACATTATCTCACTTAACAGTTTACAAAACCCCCAGAGAATAATAGTTATGCTCAGATGAGGAAATGGAAGTTCAGAGATGTTACATGACCCACCCATGGCCACACAGCCAGGAGGTGCAGAGCTGGGATTCAAAACCACTTACCATCTGCACAATGTATGTCTTAACCACAGTGCACTGATGTCATTGTTAAGTTTCAATTTAAATATATTTATTTTAAGAGGAACTATATATCACAACAGAAATGAAACACCACTGTGCCTTGCTAATATAAAAATAGAAAGAAAAAGCAAGGTGAATTGAATATAACCAGATTGCTGGCTCTTTTTAGAAGGGGCGCCTAACAGGTATGAGCGATAAGTTAAAGCTCATCCCCAGAGGAAACCTGCCCCCAAGGAAAAGGTTTTTCCCTAAAAAGTCCAAAGGTTTCTAAGAGAAAAGAAAAAGGCCTGTGTGTCACCATGGTTCATACCCTGCATTGTGGAAACCACAGCTGTGTCTCCGTCCTTACAGCAACCATGAGATACAGAGATTATCAATCCCATTTTACAGATGAGAAAATGAGGCCCAGAAGGGCTAGGTGACTTGCCCAATGTCACACAGTTACTGGCTGCAGAGTCAGAATCTGGGCTCTCGATTCTGCGAGAGACCAATCCCAAAGCCCCAGGCTCTTCTAAAATAATAGTGCTTCACCAGGAGTTCAAACTCAGTTCCCTGCTTCAGTTCAGTTCATCACTCAGTCGTGTCCGACTCTTTGCGACCCCATGAATCGCAGCACGCCAGGCCTCCCTGTCCATCACCAACTCCTGGAGTTCACACAGACTCACGTCCATCGAGTCCATGATGCCATCCAGCCATTTCATCCTCGGTCGTCCTCTTCTCCTCCTGCTCCCAATCCCTCCCAGCATCAGAGTCTTTTCCAATGAGTCAACTCGTCGCATGAGGTGGCCAAAGTACTGGAGTTTCAGCTTTAGCATCATTCCTTCCAAAGAAATCCCAGGGTTGATCTCCTTTAGAATGGACTGGTTGGATCTCCTTGCAGTCCAAGGGACTCTCAAGAGTCTTCTCCAACACCACAGTTCAAAAGCATCAATTCTTCAGCACTCAGCCTTCTTCACAGTCCAACTCTCACACAGTATTTAAATGCAAATGAACCAGGTCCAGAAAGGAGCAAGGATCAAAACTTGTCCCTCATCTGTTCAGGACAGGATTCTGACTGAAGAGTTTTTCTCTCTGCAGGGTCCAGGTGATATCCAGACATCACTTTGTCATTGAAAAACAGAAACGTTTTAAAGCAAACTTTTCCATTATCTTGATTCGGTCTATCCATCTGAATTTATCCCGAACAACCGCCTACTGTCGTCTGGGGGACACCGTACCCTGCCAATAAGTGGAATGTGCTCTAAGAACGCAGATTAATTTCAATAATGCTCAAAACAAAACCTAATTGAAAGTTAAATTAGCATCCAAATCCAGACATTAATTTTTATTTACCTACTTTGGATTATTCATCCACAAAAATGATAGATAAAATTGAGACATGATTCAACTGTCCAGGAAACCCAGATAGTGCGTTACAGATGCCAAGAATGGAGAGCCCAGAGATGGGAGCGTTCCAGGCGCACACCTCTTGACAGACAGCATCCATCAGAGCCCACTTAGGACGCTGCGTGACGGAACGCAGCGCTGGATGCTCCTCCCCCTCTCTGGAAGGACTCAGACCTGGTAGGTTAGGGCCCCAAGATGAAGCGACTCTTCCTCTGAGTACCACTCACTCCCAGGGAATTGCACGCTGCACGCAAATGAAGTTTTCAGAAACAGAAAAGTGCGACCCCACACAGAGCAAACCACCACTCGGTCAGAAGCTGCGAGCAGAAATTCACACAGACGGATGCAGACAGCACTCTCTGAGCTCTGGGTGGACTCAGATGTCCAGGACAACTGGCTGCACTAGGAGAGGAGGAGCGGTGCATAAGGTCCAGGGCTGGTCAGAGTGCTGTGGATGCCAGCTGGAAACTTCCTGAGCAGTGAGGCCCTCTCAGTTCCTGGCTCCTTCTCTAAACCACGGGGCAGTAATTCTGGCCTCCTGGAGCTAAAGGAAGTCATGGATGGAAAGCTCCTTCAGGCTTCCCTGGTGGCTCAGTGGTAAAGAACCTGCCTGCCAATGCAGGAGACACGGGTTCAATCCCCAATCCAGGAAGATCCCTCATGCCACAGAACAAATAAGCCTGTGCGCCACAACCACTGAGCCTGTGCTCTACAGCCCGGGAACCGCAACTTCTGAGCCCATGTGCTGCAGCTACTCAAGTCCACGAGACTGGAGCTCCCCGAGAAGACACTGCAACGAGAAGCCTGCACGCCGCAACTAGAGAGTAGACCTTGCTCTTCGCAACTAGAGAAAAAGCCCATGCAGCGATGAAGATCCAGCACAGCCAAAAATAAAATTTTTTAAAAAGTCACTGGAAGCAAAATATATTATTTTAAAAAAAAGAGAGAAAGTTCCTTCAGAGCTTGGCCATGCAATAAGCAACCAACAGACAGTTACCTTCCTGTTCCTGACTTTATGAAAGAAAAAAAAAAAATCAACTGTGAAAATGAATTTAAAACTTTCCAAGGGATCTGTTTTTCTTGATGATCAGGTGTTGAGGAGGGAAGAGGGGGAAGAATGCTTACCAGGGAAATTTCAAACCTTTAAAACACAACCTACCCAGTAAGTAGCTGGAAATAACCTAAATGTCCATCAAAAGGGGATTGGTTGGGTAATTATGGTCTGTCTTAAAGTGGGAATCCACGTGGATATAAAAAGACTGAGGTCTTTTCATACCTAGATCTACTGATGCAGAAACAGCCTCTGGATGAAAAAAAAAAAAATGCAAGAACTGGAAACAAAGCAGGATCCCTTTTTTAGGTAAAGCTTCATGATGGTGTAAACACAACTTTTCCTGGAAAGCTGCACAGGAATATATTAGAATTTCCTGTTTGGGGAAAGAAACAAGGTGGGACATGAACTTAAAGTTTTTCATTTCTGTATCTTTCTGTCTGGTTTGAAATTTCTAATCATGTATGCATGTTCACTTTTGCAAATATTCAACAGGGATCATTTGGACATTGGTGTTGTAGATTTTATTTTCTTCTATATATAAAAAGCCTGGTTTTCTTTTTTTTGCTTAATAATTTAACAACATCAAGATCCCATAAGGGCTTCCCTGGCAGCTCAGTGGTAAAGAATTCACCTGCTAATGCAGGAGACACAGGTTTGATCTCTGATCTGGGAAGACCCACATGCCACAGAACAATGAAGCCCGTGTGCCATAACTATGGAGCCTGTACTCCAGAGTCTGTGCTCCACAATAACAGAAGCCACCTCACTGAGAAGCCTGCACATCATAAAGAAAAACCCATGCAGCAACAAAGACCCAGCAGTCAAAAATAAGTAAAATTATTTTAAATAAAAGATCCAGTCATTACCATGGAGAAGCTGACAGTGGTTGGGAAGTGTTGGCTGGGATTGGTATCATTCCTGCTGTTTCTCACAAGGGCCTCTGGCTGTCAGGCCTCCCAGGAATCTTCATGTTCCACTGGACAGCTCCAGATGACCTTTCTCCCAGAAAGCCCCTGAGAAAAGAGCCATCTCATGCCCCAGTGAGCTCTCCTCCTAAACCAGGTGTCTGGACCAGAGTAGGCCTTGACAGGCTGCTGAATGGTGGCCTGTACCAAACTACATCCAACGTGATGGGGAGATCAAGAAGAAAACAAGAAAGTTTGGGGTGGGTGGGTGAGGGTGGATGAAGAAAGGAGCTAAGACCTCAGTAGCTGAACTTAGTGGAAGAGCCAGCACCATGGGACCAACCAGAAGAAATGGGAAAGCCCCCATCAGAGTCAAAAATCAGAAGGCCTTTGGGTTTATCTTCCCATGAAGAAAGCACAGCACGCATGTTTTGGAGACAAACCTCCTGCATACAAGGTCTACACTTCCCAAAGGCCAAAGGCTCAGGTTTCACCCACCCAGGGCTCACCTCACAGGGCTCTGGAACCCGAGCAACAGAAGGAGTAGAGTCAGGGGACCCTTCTTGCTGACTCCAAGACGCTGCCTGTGCCCGAGTGGGTGATGTAGCGGGGGGGCTGTGGTGGGGCTGTGGGCTTCGTGGCTGCACGTTTAGGCTGGCATCTGGGGTCAGAGGCAGCTGAAGGCCAGAAATGTGACTTCAAGGGTGACCTAGAGGTCTAAGTTCTCCTGAGAGCGTCTGCCCCCACCTGCTGGTTAATGACACCTTTCACCAACCTGCCTGCCTCTGACCTTTGGTCTTTGCTTCAAAGTTAAATACTGGAGGAAAGTGACTCCCCCAGGGGTCAGTGATAACTAAGGCCTCTCAGGGGCTGTGGGATCTGAGAACAGGGTCTGCAAGCACAGCAAGAGGGTCAGGAGTAAGGACTGAAACCTGCAAGGCCCAGGCATCTGAGCGGAGAAGGAGAGGCAGAATCACTGATGCCACAAAGGGCAAACAGAACATCCTCCACTAGGTCTGGGTGTGCCCCTTAGAAAGGCCCCAACATACCCCGCGCCAGAAAGAGCCCGACACACGCCACACCAGCAAGACCCCGTTGTGATCAACCAATCAAGGATTCCATTTATAGTTAAAAAACTGCCAACTCAAAACATGTGCATATACACCAGGTTTTCCTGAGCTGACAGATATTGACCAATGACAGTACGCAGAGCAAGGTCTGGAAGGATACACAAACTGAAAACGGTGGTTCCTTTTCAGGAAGACACTGAGGTCGGGGGAACTTTCACTTTCTACTGTAGTCGCTTCTGTATCTTCAGTTCTTTAGCAGTGCCATTAAAATGTAAAGAATGCCTTTAAAGAATGTATCTAATGCCACCAAATTGTATACTTAAAAATGGTTCATCCATTGTAAATGGAACTTGCTGTAGGTATTTCACAATTGAATTAAAAAAAAAAAAAAAAAAACTTTTTAAAAGGCACCTCTGGAAGTCAGAATGGTGTTTTGCTGGTGGAAAGGGCAGGGGTGGAGGTGGGGGTGCTGGTCATAGACTGAGAAGGAGCTGCAGGGGACGTCAGAGGCGTTTTTCTCTTGACCTGAATCACAAGCTTCCCCCATGATCTGAAAGTAGAGCAGTCCTATGAGACCTTCGTAAGCCAGGACGAAGCGAATAAGCTATTACCTTAGGACACACCTTCCTGAGAGGCACACAGACTAAATGGGGATGAAGCACGGATGCTCACAGACGCAGCTCAAAGCTCCGGCCCCTGACCCCCAGGTGCTGATGGTGGTGGGGCTGCTCGGGAGGCGCGCTGCCACTGAACAGCTGCTGCAGAACCAGCGTGCACCTTATTTTCCCTTTTCACCTTTTGTCTAAAAGTGAAAAGCCTCTTTGGGCTTCTTTCAGACTTTTGTAGCGAGGACTTCGGTTAGAGAGAGGCAAACTTTCCAAAAGTGAGGGGTACCTGTACACATGACTGTAACCTCTGGTCCAAAGCCATCGAGCAGCACAGCAAAGGTCACTGCACTTTCATGCATTTTACTCATGTTATTTCTCCATTTAAAAACTGTTTACTGAGAGGATTTCCAGTGAATTCAGACTGTCGCAATGCCCTAAATACAAGCGAGAAGCAAATTAGATGATGTGGGGAGCTGGCTTCATGGCAGTCTCCAGCAGGGTTAAGCCCTGACGAAACCCCGGGCACTGGGCTAGAAGCTCACAGTCCAGCCAGGAGTTGTGATGTACTGCTGAGTGTGCCACAAGGATGGACATAAGACAGAGCACACTGGGGGCACGGAGGAAGGGGTGAGGAACCGTGCCAGGACAGGGGCAGGTGGCGGGGTGGGGGGGTTACTGGAGAGGCCTTTGTGGAGAAGGAAATTACTAGTCCGAGGCTTGAGTGTTAGCAGTTTACTGGAACACTCGGGAGGAGAGGAGAATGTTGGGCAGGGCAGCTCCTAGCTCCGGGCAGTCACCTTTATTTCTGTCAAGGCCAGGGCCACCTGGAGCTGGTGTGCCGGTGATGGTGGCGGTGCCCGGGGGCAGTCTGCTGGGCCAGCTCCTAGGCGGCGGCTGCTGGCCAGCCAGGTGGCCTCTCCAGCTAGCAGTTCGTAGGAAGGCGTTCACGATGCTCACGTCCTGGGAACAGGTGGCGGGGCCCCTGCTTCGGCACAGACAACCTGCTGAGCGGGTGTTCTGGGGCTCCTCAGTGAGGAGCGGAGGAGGCAGCACGGGGACAAGAGGCAGGCCAGGGAAGAGATCTGACTGAGAAGGAAAGACGAGGGAAAGAGGCTGGAGGCTGGAAGGGGCAGGTAAGGGAAAGGGTGGGCGACATGGCCTAGAATTCTGTCTGGATCTGTGAGAGCAGTTATCATGGTCAAGCTGAGAGGGGAACCTCCAGGCTCTCCCGGGCCTAGCCCACTCACCTTCTGAGGAAGCAACTAGCATCCTTCTGTTCAAACAGCTCTGCTAAGGGACTTGGGAACCAGGAGACAGATTTTCCCCCCAAAAAAGGACACAGGTCATGAGACTAAGGAAAAAAACCACGAAACATGAGGGCAGACCTGAGCCCAGATCTCAGACCCGCTTGTTGGCCGAGTAAGCCTCACCCAGCACGCCTCAGTTCCCGTGTCTGAGAAACAGGGACAGCAGCAGCTCCATCACATGCCGCCATAGGGCTGAAGCGAGATGCTGAACACAAAAATGCCGGCCTGATCTCTGCCACAAAGAGACACAACGTCTGCTGCAAAGAGGCACTCTAGAGATACTTATTCACCTTCCACCTCCTGGCAAATAGATCATCTGGATGAGAGAGCTGGTAAGGGAGGGGGGTCTAGCTTTTCAAAACCAATCAGACTGTAACTTTGTTTGCTGGCTTCCTGGTTTGTAAGTGGCTTAGACTCAGCTTCCCAAAGAGCTCCTGGGCCCCTCCTAGGCCTCCAGTCTCAGAGGCTGGGCCCGCGGGATGTTCAGCACAAAGGCAGGGTGACATCCATGGGGTACTGGAGTGGTCAGAGCCCTGCCTGCTGGCCCACACACCCTACCCGCGGCCTTCTCCCCTTTGGGCCTCGGTTTCCACATGCATCAAATGAGCCTCATGTTGACACTTTTCCTGCAGGGCTCCTGTGAGGTGCCTAGGGGTAGCAGCACGCTTTCTTTTTTTTTTTTTTTTCAGGTAATAATAACCATTACTAACACCCAGTGAGCAGAGGAAGCATGCCCAGCGATGCTCTGGGCACTTGACATATATCGATGGACTCCTTTATCCTCCAAATAACATAGGCGAGGAGGGGGCTGCCAAGGGGAGGGGCTTGCTCCAGGTCACTGCTCTTGAGAGGCAATGCCAGGTTTTGCACCCGGGAAGTGTAGCTTCAGCACTGCCCCCATCACAAGCTCAACCATCCTGCTGCCAAGCTCAAGCATCCAGCCCTACCCACAAGCACTGGCAGAGCCTCACAGTGTGGGGCCAGCCTCTCAAAAGGTGGATGTAAAGACCTTGCTGTGCCCGAGTCACACTCCCCAGAGGAGCAGGCAGCCCTGACTGGGACAGTCCACACATCACATCACTTTTCGGGTGGCCCTCTGACCCAGCGGGCATTGGGGATGCACGTGCTTAGTCGCTCAGTCATGCCCCACTCTTTGTGACCCCATGAACTGTAGTCCACCAGGTTCCAGGCAAGAGTACTGGAGTGGGTTGCCATTTCCTTCTCCAGGGGATCTTCCTGACCCAGGGATCAAACCTGTGTATCCTAGGTCTCTTGCACTGGCAGGTGGAGTCTTTACCTCTGAGCTACCAGGGAAGCCACACAATGTGCAATTTTTCCCATTTTTGTCTCAGATGCACAGAGCTCCAAACGTCATGGCGGGTGGGGTGGGGGGATTCACGGTGACTCGGGTTTATGTCCACCGTAACCAACAGCACGTGGCTTTGCAACCAGCTGCACAGGAAGCAAGGTCACTCATTGTCACCAAGCAGGCCTACACTCATTCCAGAATGAGGTGATCAGCAAGCAAACGTCAGATGGAATCAACTCCGGGGTGATGTATGGGTGTGTGTGTTACATGCCAAACCCTGAATGACCTGGGCTGCTGAGCCAAAGCCCACACACACGTCCAGAATGTACAACTGTGGCGACGTCAGCAGGGCGACTGGGCAGCATAGCCGAGCTTAAAGGGGAAAATAAAACCCGAGGCGGGCGAAACATGAAGAGGCAACAGGTTACTTGCATTAACAAGAGGAGCCTGGCTTTCTTCCCCACTGTCAGCCAATCATCAGCGAGTGTTGCAGCAGCCGAGGCATCACCCAAAGCAGGGCCTGTGTGTCTGGAATCAGAGCTCAGAGGTTTCGCGCTACACGCACGTGCATGCGCGCGTGTGCACACGCGCACACACACACACCCAGCGTTGGCCTCTGTGGGAACCAGCCGGTCGTGTTGAGATGGTGCTGGGACTACATAGAAAGCAGCCTCAGGGTGCTGCCCATCTCCCGGCTCCATACCCTGACCAACTTCTCTGTCCCTCTCAACCAAGCACTGCCTACCTAGTCTGACCCTCTGATGTTGTGTCTGGTACTCCACGAAGAGCTAATAAATGCTTGTAGTGTGAATTAATCCAAAGATATTAATCCCAAGATATTTATGATTAAAGAGGCATGTTCAACACTCTTGCAAAATAAAATATCTTATCATCTGGTGAAACAGTGATAAACCAAGCACTTGGCTCGTATTTCTTTAGGAGGAATGTTTGACTACATCTTGTTAAAAAATAATGAATTGTGAAATAGTGGTGACTCTCAGTGACCTGAAACATTTGGCCCAGAACCCTAATCTCTTGCTAAACTGGAGACCATCACTGCAGATGGTGGTAGAAGAGCCGGAAGCAGGAGAAGCCTGGTGACTTGAGCTGGACGCTTGCAATCACCTGTTAACAAACCGCTGAGCACGCAGAGAGGGAAGTGATCAGGGGGCCTTGTTCTCATCGACATGCAGCACCCCCAGCTTCCAGGTGAATGAAGCACACACATCCCCACCCCAGCAAAACCCAGTTTCCTGGATGGAGGACTCTGGTGCTGACCAGGATGGGATTTCCTTGCTCATTAGAGATGTGGTGCTTGCATCCCTGTTGAGATGGGTTATTTCAAGATAACTGAAGTTTCCTGCAGGAACCATGCTAAACACCATGGACTCCCAGGTTAGGATGTTCCCACTTCCCTCAGTGTAAACTCCCGAGTGCTCCTATGGCTTGAAAAGTGCATCTGCTTCGGACCCTCATTTCCCACACCACACCTCACCTCCATCACACTCGCCTCACCACGCTGCTCTCTGCTGTTCCTGACATGCCAGGCACACTCCTGTCTCAGGGCCTTTGCACTGGCTGTGCTGGCTCAAAAGCTCTTCCCCCAGAATTCTCCATGACCTGCTCCCTCATTTCCTTAAAATCTGTACTCCCCTGTCACCTTCCCCTTGAGGCTACCCTAAGGAGAGGTGCGCCCCCCAGCCCCAGAGCACATCCCCTCCCTTCTCCGCTTCACTGCAGCCGCTTTTCTTGTGTTTGTCTCACATCCGAAGACGTTTTTTGTTGTTGTTCAGTCACTCAGTTGTGTCCAACTGAGACCCCACAGACTACAGCACACCAGGCTTCCCTGTCCTTCACCATCTCCCAGAGCTTACTCAAACTCATGTCCATTGAGTTGGTGATGCCATCCAACCATCTCATCTTCTGCCACCCCCTTTTCCTCCTGCCTTCAATCTTTCCCAGAATCAGGATCTTTTCCAATGAGTCGGCTCTTTACATCAGGTGGCCAAAGTATTGGAGCTTCAGCTTCAGTCCTCCCAGTGAATACTGAGGGTTGACTTCCTTTAGGATTGACTGGTTTGATCTTGCTGTCCAAGGGACTCACCAGAGTTTGCTCTGCTCTGCTGTTCCTATAGTTTCATGGTTCCTCTCTCTCCTCCCACTACAAGAGAAGCTCCTGGATGTTAGGGGGTCTTTGTTTTGTTCCTGGTGTCTCTCCAGTGCCTAGAACAGTGGCTGGCACACACCCAGTAATTATGTTTTGAATAGATGAATAAACAACTTGAATCCAGCTTCAAGGAGCTCAGAATCCAGTTAAAAAACTCAAATGCCCAAAGGGACTTGACTGCTGATAAACACGAAGCCCCAGGGCACAGAAGTGGTAGGTGCCCTCCTCTTCCTGTCCCCACCCTCGATTTTCCTGATTTCAGCAGAAATCTGGAAAAAATGCAGACTAGAGGAGGTCTCCATTCACCTGGGTGTTGGCACTGCCTCACTCCTCTGAGCCATCTCCAGCCCGTTCCGGGTCATGCTGCCAGGCAGAGAGAAGACTAGCTCAGGCCCGAGTCACAGAGCCTTCTCCACGCCCTCTCCACCCTCGCTTTGCCCACTGTGTTCTGCCTTGTTTGTCAGCTCCTCCAGGCCATGGCCATCCCTTCTCTGCTCCCTGGAGCAGGACTTAGCCCCTCAGGTCAGTCACCCACGTGGTTGCAGGCCACGTCTCCAAGAGCCTCCATGCCACAGGGCTTTGGACACTTGAGCAGCCTCTGCTTCCACAGGAAAGAAGGGAGAGGTGACGGGTCCTACGTGGGACATGCTGCACCCTGGATTTTCTCTGTTTCTGTCATCACATCCCCTCGCCAGCGAGTCAGCGCTCCCACATGCAGGAGCCTGCAGGCAGCGGATGCGCCTGGGAGCTGTAATTCTATCAAAGGATGATGGGCTGGACCACGGCGGACCCACCAAAAGGGAGAATGCATGAGAGTCCAGTTCTTTGTGTGAGTGCTTGCAACTGTGCCAGCTAAGGCCCTTGATTTATATATATCAGTCTATTTTTCCCTTTGGTGCTCCCAATCTACCCTCCCAGAAGCCGATCACTTTCAGGAAGAATGTGCGTGCGCTGGTAGCAGCATCAGTGTCCGCGGGGGGTCACGGTAAGGTCAGGGGCACTGAAAGATGCGGGGGAACTGCAATCCCAGCTGCAGGGGCTCATCCACTGGATGCCTTCAGTCCCAGGTGGGGGCTCCATTGCCATCTGATTCGAGCCTGGCCAGCTGTGCAGCAGTGAGCCAAGCCACTGATGAAGGGACACTCTGTTCCTGCAAACACACAAGCCAGAGAAGCCCAGCTGCCGCTTCCTCAGCTTCAGGCTCTGCGAGCCACATCCCAGTGGAGCCTTCTGCCAGCAGAGGGTCCAGCTCCCAGGGTGGACAGGTATCATGTGGAGAACTGGCGGCCAGCATTTCAGATGTGTGCTCGCCTTTCTGGATCCCCCAAGAATCATCTGGAGACCGTCCCAACTGGCTGAACTGGTGCCTACTGAGGGATGGCGGACACCCTCCTTCGGGGATAAACCAGCCTCTTGTGCTCTAGAATTCTGTTCCCACTCTGAATTTAGTGCCAGTCAAGTGCGTGAATTTAGTGCCAGTTAGTCCCTCTGCTTTAGCAATATGTGAACCGTGAACTTCCTGATGTTCAAGCTGGTTTAAAAAAAGGCAGAAGAACCAGAGATCAAATTGCCAACATCCGCTGGATCATCAAAAAAGCATGAGAGTTCCAGAAAAACATCTATTTCTGCTTCATTGACTATGTCAAAGCCTTTGACTGTGTGGATCACAATAAACTGTGGAAAATTCTGAAAGAAATGGGAATACCAGACCACCTGACCTGCCTCTTGAGAAACCTATATGCAGGTCAGGAAGCAACAGTTAGAACTGGACATGGAACAACAGACTGGTTCCAAATAGGAACAGGAGTACGTCAAGTCTGTATATTGTCACCCTGCTTATTTAACTTATATGCAGAGTACATTAATGAGAAACACTGGGCTGGAAGAAGCATAAGCAAAAATCAAGATTGCCAGGAGAAATATCAATAACCTCAGATATGCAGATGACACCACCCTTATGGCAGAAAGTGAAGAGGAACTAAAAAGCCTCTTGATGAAAATGAAAGGGAGAGTGAAAAAGTTGGCTTAAAGCTCAACATTCAGAAAACCAAGATCATGGCATCTGGTCCCATTATTCATGGCAAATAGACAGGGAAACAGTGTCAGACTTTATTTTTTGAGGCTCCAAAATCACTGCAGATGGTGACTGTAGCCATAAAATTAGAAGACACTCCTTGGAAGGAAAGTTATGACCAACCTAGATAGCATATTCAAAAGCAGAGGCATTATTTTGCCAACAAAGGTCCGTCTAGTCAAGGCTATGGTTTTTCCAGTGGTCGTGTATGGATGTGAGAGTTGGACTGTGAAGAAAGCTGAGCACTGAAGAATTGATGCTTTTGAACTGTGGTGTTGGAGAAGACTCTTGAGAGTCCCTTGGACTGCAAGGAGATCCAATTGGTCCATCCTAAAGGAGATCAGTCCTGGGTATTCATTGGAAGGAATGATGCTGAAGCTTAAACCCCAATACTTTGGCCACCTCATGCGAAGAGTTGACTCATTGGAAAAGACTCTGATGCTGAGAGGGATCGGAGGCAGAAGAAGAAGGGGACAACAGAGGATAAGATGGCTGGATGGCATCAATGACTCAATGGACATGAGTTTGCGTAAACTGGTGATGGACAGAGAAGCCTTGTGTGCTGCAGTCCCTGGGGTTGCAAAGAGTTGGACATGACTGTGCAATGAACTGAACTGAGTCCCTCCACACTTTCCAGAGCTGCAGGCCCAGCTGCATGCAGAGGCTCAGACGCTAACACTACTCGGCAACGTTCAAAACCGAGCCACCATCGTTGCTGTCATCATTGTCATCGTTGCTGTCATCACTGTCATTGTTGCCAATGCCTGACCCTCTGTGCCCTGTGTCCAGTCACAGGGCCTGTCCCTTTGGGGAGCACTAGAGTATGCCTCTGTATTAATCACCCCAACAAGGGAGGTAGTGGATGCGGGGCTGTTCTGAAGCCTCAGAAACTCAGACCACTATGAAGCTAGCATCCGCTAGTTAGGCCCTGATGTGTGCTAGGCTTTGGAATAACACTTTGTTCTTCAGTTGTACAGTCGTGTTTGACTCTTTAGCGACCCTATGGACTACAGCATGCCAGGCTTCCCTGTCCTTCACTATTTCCTGGAGTTTTCTCAAACTCATGTCCATTAAGTCAATGATGCCATTCAACCATCTCATCCTCTGTCGTCCCCTTCTCCTCCTGTCTTCACTCTTTCCCAGCATCAGGGTCTTTTCCAATGAGTTGGCTCTTCGCATCAGGTGGCCAAAGGACTGGAGCTTCAGCTTTAGCATTAGTCCTTCCAATGAGCACTCTACAGAGCCTAGCAGGTTCCAGTCCGTGGGGTCGCAAAGAGTCGGACACAACTGAGCGACTGAGCATGTGCTGCATTTAATCTTCTCTGCAAACGCATGGTTGTTATTCTGATTGTAGAGGTGAGGACATGGAAACCTGGAGAGGTGGACGAACTTGCCCCAGACACATCTAGTAAGAGGAGGAGCCAGGATTGCAGGGCCCAGGCAGCCTAGCTCAGAGTCCACTGCACCAGACAGAATGGGGAACCGCCCCCTGAGCAAAGAGAAGGTGCTCTGTGAGGGTCAGGTTCTGAGTCAAGAAGAAGATCACAGGAGGTCTTGTGACCCTGCCACCAGGTCACCCACTGAACCACCTGGGGCTACGGCGGACCCCAGGCATCTCTAGCCAGTCCTGGGTCAGCACAGGTGACAGAGGTGTCTCCAAGACAGGATCCCCTGTCCTTGCGGGGCTGGAGCCCAGTGAGGAGCAAGGGGCCGAGTCTTTCCTGGGCACCAGCGCATCTCTCTCAGGGAATAGATGAATGAATGCAAAAACCAAGGAAGCAATTCCACAGAAACCCAGGCTGAAAAAAGTCCCTTCAAAAACAAAAAAAGTACCTACAGGTAATGATGCACATCCCATCATCTAATCTGTATGTTCATTTTGCAAAACTAATGAGATGCTGGCGGTTTCAGAATGAGTATTCTCTTACTCTTGTTTCCCCCGACAAGAAAACTATCTGTTCTGCGTTAGAGTTACACCAGAGTTATCCCTTCGCGGGGACCATATGGTTTTAATGCACAGATGAATTCCAATTAGACGTCTATCTAAGCATGCTGATGTGTTTTCAATTTAACCCTAAATTACAGACTTTTCAAGTAAATCTGCTCTCCCCTCTGCTTCTCTCTCTTCAATTTTGGTTTGGTTTTGTGAAAGGTCTGCTGGTAAAATGAAGCAATACCAGTAACTTATCTAACAAATTACGGGAAGGAGAAAGTAGGTTAAAAAAGACCAAGAAACTTAAAACAAGTATGATCAAACCACATCCGAGTCAGGCAGGAAACAATAGGAGTCTGTTCTTGCTTGGAGGGAAGGGAGGTAAATCTCACCAGGACTACTGTCAAACAAGTTGTTGATGCGAGAAGCCCTTCCCGATTTTCAACAGCAGTCGTCAAAACACAACAGACTTCGATTTCACACTCAGGGAAAGGTAATAACCGGAAGTAGAAGGCTGACACTTTCACTTGGCTGGTGAGTCTTTACACACACAAAAGCGTTTCATTTTTAGTTCAGGTGTCTCCACCAGGAGAACTGTGTGTCTGTCACAATGGAGGCGGGAGAAGAGAAGGCTGTTGGGAAAATGAACGAATCTCAGAGATAACCCTGCTGATCGGAGGTTCAACTAAAGTGGGAATCCGAAGCTGAGAGGTTGTCAGCAACTTCCATGCCATCTGCTTTTGCTCTAGTTGCAAATGCCACGTCCCGATGTGAATATCCTGCTTTGTGACACTGTCCTAGTGTTTTGCAAGACGTCACCCCTGGGGAAACTAGGGAAAGCGCAACAGATCTCTATGGTTTATTTCCTGCAACTGCATGTCAATCAATTTCAATGAAAAGCCCTGCAAACTCAAGTACCCCAACAGTCTCTGGGTTCATCTCTTGGAACGCTAAGTCTAACTGCAGTTAGCGGTGATCTTGGGGTCTGGAAATCATGTGGCAGAAGAAAGTCTGAAGGAACCCACTACATTCTCATCTGTTATTATTAACATAACTGTAGTGTGATTACCAGCTGGCTGCACGGGGACTGGACAAATCTGATGGCCGACACAGGACTCATCTGATGGGGGCAGGGTGTGGCCCCTGAGGAGCTTCTTACAGGGACACAGGCACAACCGGGACCAGATCTTCAGATTGTTAAGACCATCCTGAAATCTGGATTTTTACGTGAAATCTCCCACATTTTAGAATTGGAGGGCGATTCATAAACTTTTCTAATGCTGTGAAGACCAAACCAAACAGTTCTGAGGGCTAGAATGCAACCTGTCAGGCACTTGACAGACACTTTACATATATCTTCTCCCTATCCTCACCACAGCTTTCCCGAGTGGGACTGACATTTGCTGTTCCCTAAATGGGGTGAAATGACTTTCCCAGGGCAAGCCCAAGGCTGGAGGGGTCCTCAACAGCCCTGCCTGGAGACCCTGCTGACTCTTCTCTCTCTGTTCTGCAACTTGCATTTACTCAGCAAAACAGAGTTTAAGAAAGCTGCAAAGAAATCTCTCCAGTGGTATCAACAGTATCAACACTGTCAGCTCCACGTTCTCCAGCCCATGTGTTGTCACACCATGGACCACTAGGGGAGTCCTTTCTGTTCAACACTCTTCACCCTCATCACTTCCAAGTTAAATCTTCTCATCAAACACTACTCCTGCCCTTTGGAGCATTTCTAAGACCTGAAATAGTAGCCTCGTTAGTAAGTTTTATCAACGTTCTGGCCCTCCTGCAGAATCATAAAGCCCTGGCATGACAGGGGCTATTTAGGTTTTGTATATTACCAGAACTAGCACAATGCCTGATCTAAAGAAAGGGTGCAATAAATACTTCTTGAACGAATTGAAGAAGGACAGGCCAGACAGGGGCCATGAAAAGACCTCATTCAATTCAGCTGAACTAACGCCACCACCAATGAGGACAGAGGTTTCTGGAAACCTTTTCAGAGGTTCTGATTTCCCTTATAAAGCACAGTGGCCTGGCCAAGACGCTGCAAACTAGGAAAACCAGAAGGGCAGAGGCCTCGTGTAATTCACTCCATGGAGTTCTGGCCCTTCACGCTCCAGGACCACACTCCACCCACTCGCTCAGATATGACAGCAGAGTTGACTGGCCGAGGGTAAGCCTAGCTGCATCACCTGTGCGTCGACTGGCTGAGAACAGGGCTGCAGAGACAGGGTCTTTGTGTAAGCACTGCTCATCTCAGACATGTACCAGAGTCAATAGTAGATAAGATGCCTGCTCTGAACAGGTAAGACCTTGGACGAGAGAGAACTGGGAGCAAGGGCCTTCCAAGCACAAATGTGGAGGGAAAGCACAGGGCACTCTGGGGACCAAGCAAGAGGCGCCAAGACAGAGTGAGCAGGATGGGAGGGAGAAAGGGAAGCCAGACACAGGGCCAAACAGGGGAAGCCACGGGAGAAGTCATCGCCCCAGTGATTGGGATTTCCCTTCAGCAGAGCACCAAACGCACAAACGTGACAAACCATAAACATGCCGTTCAGGCCATGTTGGTGATGGGAGCATTGGCTTCAAAATGTAGCTTTCTAGTATCTCCAGAGACATGAGAGGACCTGTCCACAGTGTATTTTATCCACATAACTGCAGAAGGACTTCAGGCTGGGGTGAGCTGTAACTGCTCACGAAGGACACACATTCTCCAATTTGTCACAGTCCCCACCGCTCCCTACTGCCCTCTCACAGGGTCTGTGTCATTCAGATATTCCCTGCCCAGCTTCTGTAGATAGCAGGGCCTCAGACAAAGTATTCTCTCATTCTGCCCCAATACCCGTGCCCCACAGATACACAGCCTGAAGCCCAGAATGGGACGATTCCAAGTTCAATAACACACACAACAGTCAAATCCACTCTTGGTACCCAACCCCAGATTCTTCTGGGTATGTCAAGACCAATGAGGTCCCCTGAATCCCAGACCAGCTTACACATCATCAGTGCTGTAATGAGCAGGATGTTGGTCTCTGGTTTGAGAGAAACATACGTGAACAAAATGAACCACGGTGTCTTATCAGGGTCTTGAGACAGTCCCCCCCACTAAGACTTACACAGCTTCTCTGAACATCCTGTTCGGGCTTAGCGTATGTCTCAGACAGATCGCCGTTCAGAATGACTTCAGCTAACGAGTTCACCAGGGGTGCATGATGTATAATTAGGAAGACCTGGTGAAGGAAAAAAAAAAATAGGATTTGCATTAAAGCACGTAGACTTTCAACCTCACCCTTGCTTCACCTGAAATGACAAGGCTGGGCTACTGCACAAGCCTCGTCTTAGCGGCAATCCCAGTGACGCAAAATCCAGAGAATGGGTCACATCTGGGAGAAAAGAGTTGGACTTCTCTCCTCCTGGGGGCGGGCCCTCCTTTCAGACTGTTGCCTATTTGGCTGGCTGCTCACTGGCAGAAAGAAGTGCGCTAAAGCTCAACTGTCCCTCCTGGCCGCCTGAAGCCAAATCGGGCTGAAGTGAAGCAATGTGGGCAGGGAGCGCCAAACCCGCACCCTCTTTTCTCTCCGCCGGCATTTTGGTGTCAAATCCGATTAGGATAAGACTAGGAGGCCCTGGCCCAGCCCTTCAGTTACACGGAGGAAGGGGCCAGCAGGCCTTGTTCCAGTCAGGGACTTGGCAGAGGGTCAGCCATGCAGAGATCCCACCCATGGAATGAGCTCTTCCCCCTGCGGTGGGTTTGAGCGCCCAAGAATTCCAGGGTGGCGCTGGGAGGTGTGGAAACTGGGGAGGAAAAGCCACTCGGGCCAGAGACCGATGGAGTCGTGCCAGGCGGCAAGCATCAGAAGGCACTGGGCTGTCAGGGGGTGGCCTGGCCACCCCACTCTGTTGCCTGACGTCCAAAGGAACGGCCTGAGGAGTCAGGGTACCCACACCGCCTTGGAGAGGCAGCTCAGACACACCTACCAGTGTTTCAAGATGCAACGGTAACACCAGCTCTGCAGGGCAGCGTGGCATGGACCCACCACCTGCACATCAGAGGGTGTGTGTGCACGTCTGTATTTGTTCATATATACATGCAACAAGGGTTCCAAATCTTGCCACTGTTTTATGATTTTTGGATGTGAACCACTTTAAAAGTCTTAACTGAATTTGTTACAATAATGGTTTCGGTTTTATGTTTTGGCCGTTTGGCCTCGAGGCATCCGGGATCTTAGTTCCATGACCAGGGACTGAACCTGCACCATCTGCACTGGAAGGCGAAGTCTTAACCACTGGGTCGCCAGGGAAGCCCCTCCTTGGCGCTCCTGTCTGGTGATAAACCCTTGCTGTAGGGGGCAGTCCTAAGCATTACAGGGTATTTGGCAGCGTCTCTGGCCTCGAACCACTAGATGCTAGCCGCACCCCCTCCCCCAGGCATGACAACCACCAACGTCTTCAGACACTGCCAGCTGTCCCCGGGCTAAGGGTGAAGTCACCGCCAGTTGAGCACATCTCCGCAAGGAGCTGGGGAAACCCTGTGACTATGGCTGTCTCTGGAGAGAGAAATCAGGAGACTAAACAACAAAAAAAAAGTAGAAAGACAACTTGGTTTTCACTTGTTTAAACTTTATCACTTAAAAAAATTATTTAAAGATATTATTTAAAAAAAAGGAGAGGCAGAGACTAAAATACTAGCTGCTTCTGGGGAGTGGGACTGGGTACGTGTGGGGCAGTGGTAAGAGGGAACTTTTCCCTACATGTCATTTTGTACTATTTGAGGAGGGTGACTATATTGTGCAAAAAAATAAATACAATTCAGATGAAAGGCATGGGAGAATAAACAAATGTTGTATCCACCTAAGAGAAAAAAAAAAGCACATCTGTTTTTAAAACACTGAGGCGATACCAACTACCACAGACTATAGAGCATGACAAAGCGGGTTAGTCCACGTCAGGGGCTGTGGCGGGCATTCAAGTGTGAGAGACCGTGATGACGACAAGGAATTCAGTCCACAAACATCCAGTGAACACCTACTGGGGCCCACCTGGTGACGGCCAGTGTGGACACGCGTGGTGCTCTTCTCGGCCGTGCCCTGCACAGAGGAAAGCGGGGAGAGGGGCAGCAAGTGACTGGGAGATGGGTGGAAGCGTGTGTCCGCAGAGTCAAAGGCTCTGGCCTGTCCCAGTCATGCCCTTGTCCCCACTGGTGGTTTAGTTTCAGCTGCACAACGTCTCCATCACACCAAATTAATGTCATCAACGCAAATTTTCTTGGTTTAGCAGAGATGCTTGAAAAATAATTCAGAAGGATCCTCTGATGCAGAGTTTAAGGACCAGAATTCATGCCCGATTTGAGGTTTTCACACGTTCGGGCCACGTGATGGTCAAGTTCCATAGAAACACAGGGGTGGGAGAGCCCTTTACTCGGGCTGAGAAACGCCAGTGAGAAGGCTTTTTATGAGACACTGAATCACGTAATGAGCTGCCTGGGTGGCTGGGCCTTTCCTAGGAAAGCGGGAGAAAGGGGGTTCTCAGAGAAAAAGCGTGGCCTGACCCTGGTGATCCTTGGGGTGTGCCAGCAGCTGAAGGGTGCTAGGGGCGCTTGCCACGGGATTTCTGCAGTTCTGCATTTGGCCAGCTCGCTCCTGCCAGGCTCCCAGAATCCTCATCAGGGGAAGCGGGTTGATTGGTAATGAGGTGGTGGAAACAGCTGCTGGGAGGGGCAGGGGATTGCAGGGAGCTCCATCACACAGAGGGGCATTCAGGCGTCAGCATGCAGCTCCCAGCACACCGATCCCCCAGAACCAGAGTCCCAGAGTAACGTGAGCCAGCCACGTGCAGAGCCCGGCCGCTGGGAAGAGGCCGGGTTAGCATTTCTCTTCCCGGGCAAGAGGAGATGGCCCCATCTCAAACGCAAAATGGCCCAGGACCCGGTGAGGACATTCTCTCGGCAGAGCAAATGAATACCTGGGCTGCTGCAGAAGTGGGAACAGAGCTCTTGGTCAAACGTCTAACTGCTTAGCAGTCTAATGAGATGGCCTGAGAGTCTGCACCACTTGTAATAAAAATATTTTTAAAGTTATGTAACTGGGTCGCCATGGAGTTTTTCCCTTCTTGTAAATATTACATAATTGTGAGAAGGAGACACACTTGTTGAAGACGGGGAGGCAGACAAGTTGGCCAAGACACAAATTTGGGTACTGAGGCTGCTACAAGACACCTTCCAGAAGGTAGTGCGGGTCCCGGGACCATGGCAACGGCCTCATTAGTGGGAGCTGGCCAAACCGCGGCAGCTCTGTGAACACACGTGGGTCCTGCAGCTTCCGGCCTCTCTCAAGATGGCTGTGAGCAGGGCCACACAGGCCACAGTTTCAGGGTATTTAGAACACTCCCTGGTGTTCTGGAAAGCTTGGGCCCCACAGTAAAAACCAACGACATATCTGCCGGGCTTATTTCTCACTTCTTTTTAAATTACCAAGCATACCATGAAGAAGATACATAGCCCCTTGACTCAGGGTTGTTTTATTTCAAGATGGGGGACACACACAGAGAAGATGGAGTGAGGTGGCCTGGGAAACTTCTGAAAGGCAGCAGTGCTCCAGGCCTGCCAGTGTGGTGGGGACGTGGGTGAAGGGTCACACATACCTGGGAGAGAAGGTAGAGAGAAACTGGCAGGCTGATCTTCGGTCGCTCTCCTCCCTGGTGAAGGTTGGGGGAATGAGAGAAGTCTGGGTTACACATGTAAGTGGTACAAAATACACAAAGCCAGAGGCCATCTGTCTGAATGAGTGGCACCAAGCACCTCAACTTCCTCCAAGACCCTAAGGCTCTTCTTTCCTGGTGGCAAAGTCGACCCTGCAAAATACATTCACACCTCATCCTATCTGATGGGCTTCCCAGGTGGTGCAGGGGTAAAGAACCTGCCTGCCAATGCAGGAGACATGGGATCGATCCCTGAGTCAGGAAGATCCCCTGGAGAAGGAAATAGCAACCCACTTCAGTGTTCTTGCCTGGGAAATCCCACAGAGAGAGAAGCCTCGTGGGCTATAGTACACAGGGTCCCAACGAGTTGGACATGACTGAGCGACTCAACAACCCCATCCAGTACTATTTGCAAGGCTGCTAACCTTCCACCTGAGAAACCTTTCACCATGAGTCATGGATTAGATGCTGGACTCAAGAGAAGAACCAGCTCCTTAAATTCCAAGAATGTTAATTTCCCCCAGCTGGGGCACCAAGAACCTGGCAAGAGAGGCCCCAGAGGCCTGCTCTCAGGAAGTGGGGCAGGGAGAGGTGGGGGCACCCTGATCTCAGAGAAGCCCCTCATCTATACTGGGCTCCAATGAGCTCCATCTCCTACCAAGCCTGTTAGGATCTTCAGGACCCTTGTTTTGCTCAGGGAGGTTGACTGCCTGGTCCAAGGTCACGAGGAAAGAGGCAGAACTTGAAACCAGGTCTGAAAACACCAGTTCCCCAGCTTTCCACCTCCAGAGCGGCATCAGGTGGCTCTTGTTAGGGCTGCAGTTTTCTTTGAGTCACCTGTTTGTAACAAGAAGCCCCGTGTTCTGTCTCCAAAAAGAAAGCTACACCCCCGTCTGGCCGGGACACATGCAGAGGCTGAAATCCCTGCAGAGTAACCAGCTGGCTCTGTCCCACCTCCTGCCAAAGCCTCCGCCCCTTCACTCTCGGAGGTACTGGCCAAAGGTCCCCTCTCCTCGAAGTGGCATTTTTCTTGGGGACGGGCACTGACAACCACCAGCTTAGAATCACTTCAGGGGCAGGGTCCCGGTGCCCTCCAGACCCAAGCCAGAAACTCTGAGAGAAGGGAGAAGGCATATCTGAGAAAGTGCCCATGAACGGGCTCCAACCCTTCGAGGGCTCTGCTGCCTGTCACTGTGGAGAGTCTGCCCCAGGATCTTTTCCTGGGTGCGCTCCATCCCCTTCCAGCCATTCAAGTTTTGCAGCTGGCTGGATCTTCTCCAAGTCAATTAGCTCTGGCAACTAGCCGAAAAAGTGAGCAGGAATGAGAGCACCTCAGGAGAAGGACGCACAGAAACCAAAACCCCGAATTTGTAGAGGTTTCCTGTCTCCTTTGGATGTCAGTAATCTTTTCTCATTCATTTACTGTCCTCAAACACACTCACACTCATATGCTCTGGCCGTCTGCCTCTCTCCTTCCCTCCCTCCCACCATCTCCCTCACCCCCTCTCAGGAAAGAAGGGAAGAAAGGACCGTCCCTCAGGCTCCAGCTGCGGCCCCTGCAGAGCCCCGTCCCCGTGGGGTGGCTGCTCCCCCCACCTGCAGGGACCCCCGGCCGGGCTCACCTTGTCCTGGTTCTCCAGTGAGTACACGTAGAGCGGCAGGAAGAGCCTGTTGAGCAGGTGGTCCGTGAGCACGTCGTTGAGGAACTCGCAGTTGATGATGAGGATGTCATTAAGATAGTGTAGGTGGTCCAGGTGCTCAGCCACCAGGTCGCTGAGCTTCCCCCGATTCCGGTGCCTGCCGGGAGAGAGGCCCATCTCAGCCCCAACACCCGGGCTCAGAGCTGAGAACCGAAGGCCTGAGACGTAGGTTGCTGGGGGCGCTTCATTCACAAATATCTGAGCCAGTTTCAAGAGACACCTATTCTGGCCCTACCAGTGGATTACAGGAAGGAAAAACGGACAGGTCCGCTGCATTCGATTTTAGGGGACTCAAGGGATCCCCCCCACTTTCTGGGGGCCTCAGTACAATGGACTCCGCCATCATCACCATGCTAAAGCTTAATCTCCAATACTTTGGCCACCTTTTGCATAAAGCCAACTCATTAGAAAAGACTCTGATGCTGGGAAAGATTGAGGGCAGAAGGAAAAGGGGATGACAGGGGATGAGATGGTTGGATGGCATCACCAACTCAATGGACATGAGTTTGAGCAAGCTCTGGGAGACTGTGAAGGACAGGGGAGCCCGGTGTGCTGCAGTCCACGGGGCTGCAAAGAGTCAGACACAATTGAGTGACTGAACAACAACAATAATGGGATCCCTCCCACTTTCTGGGGGCCTCGGAGCAATGGACTCCATCACCATCACCATAGTCCCAAGCAAAATAGGTAAACACAGGAAAACCCAGGGAAGCTTTTAGCCAGGCACTTCAAACACGAGCAGCCACTAGGCCAAGTGGGAAGATCCCTGGCTCTTGAGATAAGCAGCATTAATGGAACAATAAATCCTCACTAGTTCAATGCTCCTGAGGAGTTCTGAGGAAACAGCAGGCCTCAGCAGCCTCAGCCAACCCCAGTCCCGACCGTATGAGGGGCGCCACACGGGATGTAACACCCCAGGTCCCAGGAGGCCCCTGCCTGCTTCCAGTGCAGACACAGGCACTGGGGCTGTCCAGGCCCTATAAGTGGATCAGCCTCATGCTCAATAGGGACAAAGATCTGAAATAGCCAATGGGGCCTGTTCCCCTCCCCTTGAGCGGTTATCTGCTGCAAAAAGCACTCTAGATCCAAGACCTTTTGTTTCTACTATGATTATTACTCAAGTAATAGATGGTCACTGGAAGGGACACACAACTAAAGAAGAAAATAAGAGCAAAAAGAAATCAAAGTCTCCTACAGTCCCACCACTAACAGATAAACAGTATGTTATTTCCATATGGAGGTGATGGAATTCCACGTGAGCTATTTCAAATCCTAAAAGATGATGCTGTGAAAGTGCTACACTCAATATGCTAGCAAATTTGGAAAACTCAGCAGTGGCCATAGGACTGGAAAAGGTCAGTTTTCATTCCAATCCCAAAGAAAGGCAATGCCAAACAATGCTCAAACCACCTCACAACTGCACTCATCTCACACACTAGTAAAGTAATACTCAAAATTCTCCAAGCCAGGCTTCAACAGTATGTGAACTGTGAACTTCCAGATGTTCAAGCTGGATTTAGAAAAGGCAGAAGAACCAGGGATCATATTGCAAACATCCATAGGATCATCGAGAAAGCAAGAGAGTTCCAGAAAAACATCTACTTCTGCTTTATTGATTATGCCAAAGCCTTTGACTGTGTCGATCACAACAAACTGTGGAAAATTCTTAAAGAGATGAGAATACCAGACCACCTGACCTGCCTCCTAAGAAATCCGTATGCAGGTCAAGAAGCAATAGTTAGAACTGGACATGGAACAACAGACTGTTTCCAAATAGGAAAAGGAGTATGTCAAGGCTGTATACTGTCACCCTGCTTATTTAATTTATATGGAGAGTATATCATGAGAAACGCTGGGCTGGAAGAAGACAAGCTGGAATCAAGATTACTGGAAGAAATATCAATAACCTCAGATATGGAGATGACACCACCCTTATGGAAGAAAGTGAAGAAGAACTAAAGAGCCTCTTAATGAAAGTGAAAGAGGGGAGTGAAAAAGTTGGCTTAATGCTCAACATTCAGAAAACTAAGATCATGGCATGGCAAATAGATGGGGAAATAGCGGAAACCATGTCAGACTTTATTTTGGGGGGCTCCAAAATAACTGCAGATGGTGACTGCAGACATGAAATTAAAAGACAGTTACTCCTTGGAAGAAAAGTTATGACCAACCTAGATAGCATATTGAAAAGCTGAGACATTACTTTGCCAAAAAAGGTCCATCTAGTCAAGGCTATGGTTTTTCCAGTGGTCATGTACGGATGTGAGAGTTGGACTATAAAGAAAGTTGAGTGCTGAAGAATTGGTACTTTTGAACTGTGGTGTTGGAGAAGACTCTTGAATGTCCCTCGGATTGCAAGGAGATCCAATCAGCCTATCCTAAAGGAAATCAGTTCTAAATATTCATTGTAAGGACTGATGCTGAACCTGAAACTCCAATACTTTGGCCACCTGATGTGAAGAACTGACTCATTTGAAAAGACCCTGATGCTGGGAAAGACTGAGGGCAGGAAGAGAAGGGGCCGACAGAGGATGAGATGGTTGGATGGCATCACCGACTTGATGGACATGAATTTGAACAGACTCTGGGAGATAGTGAAGGACAGGGAAGCCTGGCATGCTGCAATCCATGGGGTCACAAAGAGTCAGACATGACTGAGCAACTGAACACATGGATTTAAAAATCCAATAGAACTGACGAGCAGATAATAAAACACAGCAGCTCCTGGCCCCGCCTCCCCCAACCCCTGCCCACTCTCCAGAGGAAGCAGTTTCAAATCTTTTAGGGGTTTCTGTGGATAGTTCCTCCCTCTATTTTGCGATCTGCAAGGACCTCTATTTTGTGATCTGCAAGGACCTCTATTTTGTGATTGAGCCATTTTAGATAGTCACAAGGACCTCCCTTGATGACAGAATTCTGTGTTCCCTCCGCCCCTCCCCACCCAGCAGTCATCAGCAACTGGTGTTGACATTATAACCAGTCACTGCAGAGTCACGTGGAGGACCAGGAGTTCACTTTCTTCCTTGAATAACTTTCGGTTCTTTCTGGAGCTGTGTCTCATCAGGTCTCATATCCATGAGTATTCATATCTATATTCCTTTTTTTTTTTTTCAATTGTTCAGTCCTGTCTGACTCTGTGACCCCACACGGACTGTAACCCACCACGCTTCTCTGTCCATGGGATTTCCCAGGCAAGAATACCATAGTGGGTTGCCTATTCCAGGGGATCTTCCCAACCTAGGGATCGAACCCGAGTCTCTTGCATCTCCTGCATTGGCAGGTGAAGTATTTACCACTGAGCCACCTGTGAAGTCTCATCCATATCTATATGGGTCCTCATTCTTCCAACTGATCTGTGATCCACAGAACCTTACTTCTTTGCCAATGTGGAAGCTAATATTTTCTCTCTCTCTAGCCCTCTGCAGCCCCAAAAGACCTTCCTGAGTCCCTTTATCGTCCTGACCCCATCTAGGTGTACTTCTTACCAGATCTGTGCAGAGCCGTCACTCTAGGGCAGTGGTTCTCAACTGATACAATTTTTCCTTAAAGGAGACCTCTGTCTGGAGACAGTTTTGGTCTTCACAGTTGGAAAAGGGCACTACTGGCGTCCAGTGGGTGGAGGCCAGCGGTGCTGCTAGACACCCTGTGACACACAGGATGACCCACCACAAAGAATTACCTAGTTGAAGAGATGCACAGTGCAGAGTTTGAGAAATCTTGTACTGAGACGTCTATTTATCACCATCTTAATTTTTTCTTAAACAGATTTACTGATATAGAATTCACATACCAAAATCTTTACCCAAAGTATACAATTTAATGGCTCAGAGGGCAAAGAATCTGCCTGCAATGCAGGAGACCTGGGCTTGATCCCTGGGTCTGGAAGACCCCCTGGAGCAGGAAATGGCAACCACTCCAGTATTCTTGCCTAGAGAATTCCATGGACAGAGGAGACTGGTGAGCTACAGTCGATGGGGTCTCAAAGAATCAGACATGACTGAGTGACTAACACATATTCACAGAATTTTCCAACCATTATCACAATCAACCTTAGGATATTTTTATCCCCTCACCTCAAAAAAGCCCAGGCAGTCATTTTCCATTTTGGCACCTCACCCCACACACCCCTCCTCCAACCCTAGGGAACCACTAATCTATTGCTTCTGTGGATTTGCCTATTCTGGGCATCTCATATAAGTAGAATCATATAATGTGTGGCCCCTTGCATCCTTCCACTGAGCATAATGCTTTCACAGTTCACCCAGGCTGTCAAATGTGTCGGTACTTCGGTCCTTTTTATTGCTCAATACTATTCCACTGCAAGCTGTGTCTCATCCATCCTGAGATGGATACTGCATGGTGTTATCCAATCACTGGTGGAAGGTCATCTTCATTTTTTCACCAGATGCCCAGAACCCCCCTACGGGTGCACTCGATTCATTTACCCTGTTCCTCTCTGGGAGGTATCACTGGTTTCCAACTTTCTATTGCTAAGAATAGCGGAAAGCTGGGTGGAACCTTTCAGAGTATGGAAGTCCATATTCTGCCTACCCACAGGCCGGGGTGGGGGGTGGTGTTAAGTTTTGTTCCAGTGTTTGGCTTTTTTCTCAATGACAACAGAATTCACCCCAAAGCATTCTGTCCACCTAACAGGTGCCCTGGGGTAGTCACTTACTCTTCATCTGTTTGTACACAGTTATCAAGCTCGATCACGTGGCTCCCAATGAACCAGACCAAATTGGAGAAGTAAGGGACGGCAGTTTTGTCTCTGATATAGTGCAGCATGGCCTGGTTATCCACTGAGAAGATTCACAAAAGAAGAGGAAAAAAAAAAGTCAAGCTACCAAAAATAACTTGGGGGGAGACTAAAAAAAAAATGCCATGAAAAAGCCCTCTACTATAATCTGACTCTTTTCTGTCTTTCCTGGAAATATTTAAAACAGTTGCCTTATTCAGAAAACTATGAAGGTAGTTATGTTATTTTTATAATTAACAAAATCAATGAATCAGGGTTAAACATTGATAGTGCAAGAGGAAAGCTACTTAGCAGCAGTGCATTTAGCTACACTACAATGAAAACTACACCATTCTCAAGCAAGTTTCTCGTATTTGCATGTAAGGGTAAGTCAAGAAAGCAGAAAACCAGAAGTTATTAACTTACATGACACTGGAATAAGGAACACGGGAATCGTCATTGAAGGAAAGGCAAAAAACAGACAAGAGTTAACAGGGTGAGGAGCTGGGAGGGTGAGACAGTTGCTCAGAGGGGCAGAGGGCTAGGGCAGGAGGCATCTAAACAGAAAGACACAGGTTAGAAGAGAGCAGAGAGCAGCAGGCGGCAGGGCTGGGGCTCAGACGGGGCCAGGGTCCAGAGGCCTGCGGGCGGCAGGGCTGGGGCTCAGACGGGGCCAGGGTCCAGAGGCCGGTGGGCTGGCCGCCAACCGGTGAGCGGAGCCAGCAGGCCCAAGGGTGAAGGGGGTCCCGCACAGGCCGTGGCCTCACAGCAGCAATTCTCACTGCCGGTTCACCACCGCCTTGCAGGGCCATGCGCCCGTAGCAGTCACGTCTTCCTTTTCAAGTCAGAAATCCAGGCTATGACTCCAGCTCTCTCAAGTTTTAAATATCGATGACTATGTATTTTTTCAAAAAATATCTAAACCAATAAAAACCTGTCTGCGAGCTGGATTTGGCCCCCAGGTTATCACCCCCAGATGGGCCCCTGCTCTGAGCTCTTAGAAGGCTCTCCAGTCTAAGGCCATCCCAGAACCAGGCTGGAGTGAGTCCCTGAGCAGCACCTAAACCCCCCTCCCAATTAGGGGTCATCTCCAGTAATAACGTCTTAACTTGGGAAGGCAAAGCATCTGGTCCCTAAGAAAAGAGGGTCCCCGCTCCAGGGTGTGACTACACGGGAAGTAACCTGGGCGTCGTTAGGCAGAGAGGACAGCACAACTCCAGCCAGGAGACTTGTGTCAAGCCAGACTTTGAGCCCCTGGGGGCGAGACGCCACAGAAGGGCTTTCTCCTGGGGGCAGTGATTTGGGCATTCAGCACTTTCTGAGAGAAAGGAGGAATTTATTGTTGGGTTTTGTGGCAGGTTGAGAATACAACATTGCCCCCTGCTGTTTGCAACAAGAAATGTGCTTGCACACTACAGATAACGGACCCCCTGGCTGTACTGAAATGTATTTTACAGGTCAAGGGGCAAATTCAAAGTCTGAGTTTCAAATACAGCTATGCCTTATCTAATTGACATGCGTGCCTCTCTCAGGCCATCATGCCTTCCGTGTGTCGGCACTGTGGGAGACCTTACCATGCAGAACTAAGTGCTTGGGCAAGGCAGAGGCACAGGAATTTACGTTAAGGGGGTGGCTAAATGGCCCACGGTGGCAGCCTTTCATGAGACGGGTAACCCCAGCCATAACACATGAACTCCCTGTTACCACCACAGAACTTTATAGACTCATGAGAGCAAGAACCTGCTGTCAAGCTAGAAACCCGACAAGGTGCAAGCTCACAGGGGAACTTACCTTTGTAGACGTTTAAAGTTATGGTTCTTACAGCAATTCTGACCATGCTTTCAGGGTGGTTGAAAAACTTGATGGCTTCTGTATACAGGGCGAAGTCATTAGTGTGCTAAAAGACAAGAAGTACCCAAAATGAGTTAACACACCTGTAAAACACGCCTGCCCCCGCCCCGGGTTTCTGAACACTATCACTGAAAGTCGCTCAGTTGTGTCCGACTCTTTATCCCATGGACTATACAGTCCATGGAGTTCTTCAGGCCAGACTACTGGAGTGGGTAGCCTTTTGCGTCTCCAGGGGATCTTCAAAACCCAGGAATTGAACCCAAGTTCTCCCGCACTGCAGGCAGATTCTTTACCAGCTGAGCCACTAGGGAAGCCCAAGAATACTGGAGTGGGTAGCCTATTCTTTCTCCAGTGGATCTTCCCGACCCAGGAATCAAACTGGGGTCACTTGATTGCAGAAAGCAGATACTTTACCAGCTAAGCCACCAAGGAATTCTACCAGAGACTTCGTAAAAGACACACACATACACACATACACACACACACAGCACCCATGTGAACCTTAAGCCGGTGGTTCACTCCTTGTGGGGAGTGTGCGGAGGGGTGGGACGGTGAGACCATGAAAGAAACAGAAGTGGGTCCAGCCACTGCCAGGCCTAGGTTCAGGATCTCTTCCACCACTCAGCTGTGATGAAGTATCTCTAAGCCTCCATTTCTACACTTATAAAATGAGGATAATAATTCCCACTTCGTGGTTGCTAAGATTAAATGAGATTATTTCAGGTACAGTGCGTACGCTGGTGCCCGATACCTAAGGCACACTTGGTGATAATTCAGATGTAGTTATTAGATGCTGCTTCAACTAATAAAAGGCAAGTGCGACGTCTGACTACATTTAGACCCCCTTTTGCTGCTACTGCTGCTAAGTTGCTTCGGTCGTGTCCGACTCTGTGTGACCCCATAGACGGCAACCCACCAGACTCCTCTGTCCCTGGGATTCTCTAGGCAAGAATACTGGAGTGGGTTGCCATTTCCTTCTCCAAGACCCTCTTTTAGCTAATATATATCTCTATTTGGAAACACTGAAAGTGTAAACATTACTGTGGAAGAGAAGGATCTCGGGAATCTTCTGCCATTAAAAAGGGGTTATCAGAACAGATCAAAACCAGAGAACAGATCAAAACCATTCAGAACCAGAGAAGTGGAGCTCTAATGAAGGAAAAGGCGCAAGGATCCAGGCTGGAGCATGAAATGACGTGCTCTGCTGCCCTCTTTTGGCCAGTGTTTCGCATGGCACCCGATCAGACTGGAGGGCACCCCCAGGCAGGGAAGACGGAACCAGTGACCTTCAGTGAGGTGACACCTGTCTACTGAGGGCAATGCAACTTTGAGTGCCAGACACAGGTGTGCACCTAACAGGTGGCAGCTACTGCACCGGCCCACAGAAACGGAAACCAAGTCCACCTCAAAGATAGGCCCCTACGACTCCTCTGGGATCAGCTGGATATTCTTCCAGAAGCATCACTACAGCCCCAGAATCCCTGCACCCTGCCCTCCCCACCCCCGCCCCCCAACCAGCAGGTACACAGAAGCCCAGCTGCACCTGAGCTGGGGAAGAACTTGCCCCCTCTCTGGTCTAAACTTCACAAGTGGGCTTCCTTCTGCCCAAGATAGCCTCTGGGAGAATGCAAACAGCACCTCTCTGGTCTCTGGACACATTCAATAGCACCTACTGTGTTCCAGGCACTGGGCCACACAATGTTCATCTAAACCATCCCACACCTTGTGGCTGGCAGCTAGTATTCCTTCCTTTTGTAAAAGGGAAGAGCGGTCTTCCGTTGTAAAAGAAATGGATTGTGTGGATGTTGAGTTTTAACGAAAGTGTTTTCAGGAACAATATGTGAGCAAGAGGCCAGTTTTTGCTCACTACAAATCTAGACAAAAAAAGCAAAGTGCAGGAGGCTGTTGCCACATCCTACGAAGACAGCTGGGTGGATTTTGCCCAAACTCAGAGGAAATGTCTGGGACCGTGGTCTGACTTCAAGTACAGGCTGTGCAGCGTATGTGACCACCAATCAGAGGACACCTGTCGGACAAACAGCACCTGGCTGTGTGGCAGCTGGCCTCCTTCCACGCTGAATCAGGGCTGGCCTGGACGGCCTAAAGAAGACAATGGAAGAGACGGTGTGTGGCTTCTGAGGCCCCGTCAGGAAAGGCATCACAGCTTGCCTTGATGTCTTGGGATCATTTATTCTATGGGAAGCCAACTGCCAAGCCAGGAGGACACCCGAGCAGCTCCCTAGAGAGGACTATGTAACCGAGGCCTCCCAGCAACAGCCAGCGCTGAATGGTCAGCTATGTGGACGAGCTACCCTGGAAGCAGATCCCCCAACCTAATCCAGCCTTCGGATGACTGCAGCCTCGTTAGAGACTGAGCCAGAACTGTCCTGCCAGGCCATTCCCCAACACCAGACACGCTGTGAGGGAAATGTGACGAATTCTGACCAGCAAGATGGGAAAGGAAGTCTGCTGGGAGGCTTCTGGGGAAGAAGTTTTGGGGAAAGTTAGAAGGGGGCATGACAAAGGACTTGATGTCACCAGGCTTTTCAGCAGTGGCAAGTGAGTATGTGGTGTCTGGAGCTTCTGCAGCCATCCGGAGACCATGAGGGGTTTGAGCCTAAAGACAGATGCCAGCTCAGGAGAGCAGGACAATGGAAAAGCCTGGGTTGCTCACGAAGTGGTTGAGCCACAGGATGAGCCAGTCCCAGGAGAGCCAGCATCTGTACTTTTTGGAATGTGAGATTTATTGACCTGATTGCTCAAGCTCCTCTTAATTGTAAGAACAATGGTAACTCATTTATTTAAATTGTTAGTAATTCTCCCAAAGAATACTAGGGTAAGGAATGACAAGGGCTACAGTTTTAGGGAGTCAGGTACATACTAGCTGCTTTGAAGACATCATCTCATTTAATTCAACCCCCGGAAAACCCTTCAAGGTAGAAACTATCATCACCATTTCTCAGATGAAGAAATTGAGGTTCAGAGGACTAAGACTCCTTTAAGGCCACATAGCAGGGAAGTGGCCAAGCTGGGTATGACTGGAGTCATCACTGTTTTGCCAACAGAGGAGCACAATCCCAAGTTAATTTCTGGGCACTTCTCCCTATCAAGAGTATCATGCTCTCAGGTAGCACAAATTGAATTTTACATTAAAAACAGAAAAGGTAACCTGTTCAATTAAAAAAAAATAAACCATGCCAAGGTCAAACAGTGTTGCTATGAAATAGTGAATCAGGAAATGGTGAATGCATACGTGCTTTGTAAACAACACAAGGTCACCCGAACCAAAGGCGCTGCTTGAACTGGCTAGCTTCCAACCAAACATGCCTCTGTGCAGCTACTTACCTCATTGTAAAAGAAATGGACCGTGTGGTTGTTGAGTTTTAATGAAAGCGTTTTCAGGAACGATATGTAATATGCCATAATCTCCTCATCAGAAAAGTCGAATTTGTGGACAATGATAGAATTTACATAGTTATTAGAGAGCAAATAATCTAGAGGGAGAAAAAAAAGAAAAAAAAAAACAGATTAATTAATTCATGCTGGAGGAAAGACAAGCAGGGAAAGTCCAGGAATGAGCAGATGACCATGTGAAGGGACTTGAGCCAGTCAGGCCGACAGGGAGCAGCTTAACCTTTAACCAGCACAGAACTCAACCACCGTGCGTAGTCACTACAAAGTTCAAGAGCAAGGGCCCAGAAAGCCCAGGACTCGGCTGCCTCCCACACCAGACAGAAGGACACTTGCGCATTTTTCTCCGTTGCTAGCAAAGTTCAGTGAGAGAGCCGGTGGTGGGGCAGACCAGGTGGTATGTGGGCAGTTTCACAAACCACCCACAGATGAGGGTCAGCTGCACCATGTCTTATGAAAGATGGCCTCATTCTGCCATCAAAAGTCACACTGTGACCCTGGAGTGCCACAGAGGGCTCCACATAGCTTTTTCCTTCCTATAGAGGCAACACGATTTAGAGAGACCCCTGGAGGCTGAACCTCCACGACCGGGCCAACACCAGGCGAACTGCTTTGCGTCATCATTCACCACTACGGTGAACCTGCCGAGGCCTGTTTGCCCTGTTTTGCAAATGAGTAAAAACACTAAGGTTAATTAATCTGCCGGAGGATGGAGAGACAGTAAGTCAGGAATGGAATCCAAACTTCAGTTCACTGTCCTGTGTTAATACCATGCCCTCATGGGGGCCAGGGGCTTCCCTGGTAGCTCAGCTGGTAAAGAATCACCTGCAATGAAGGAGACCCTGGTTTGATTCCTGGGTCGGGAAGACCTGCTAGAAAAGGGATAGGCTACCCACTCCAGTATTCTTGGGCTTCCCTGGTGGCTCAGCTGGTAAAGAAGCTGCCTGCAACATGGGAAATCTGGGTTCGATCCCTGGGTTGGGAAGATCCCCTGGAGAAGCAAAAGGCTACCCACTCCAGTATTCTGGCCTGGAGAATTCCATGGACTGTAGAGTCCATGGGGTTGCAAAGAGTTGACATGACTGAGCGACTTTCATTTCACATGGGGGCCAAGGAGGAAAACTGGATGATGAGGCCCTTGGGGGCACTAGGCCCACAAGGGAGCGGCCATCCTGCTAAGCTCCCAGGCCCTGCGGGGAGAGAGCTTCCTGTGGTGAGCGCTTCCAGCTGTGCAAAGGAAGCTAGGAAATACAGATCTTCATGCTGTTACCTTTGAAGCTGAAATGTCAGCCACTAGACCCACTAGTTTTGGAAGCTGTGCTTGCCAGTGAAAACAGTCTCCAGAACCCTTGCCACGCATGGGCCTGCAGTCCCAGCCTTGGGCCCTGGCCAGACAAGCTGTCCTCTGAGTCCTCACCAGACACTCTGTGAAGCTAGTGCTGCCGTGCCCACCGTCTGCCCTTCCATTCTGGCTGCCTCCCCACAGATGGGTAAAGGCCAGACATGACCCACACCAGCATACGGGCAGACCCAGCGAGGCAGGAGAGCGGGGTGGCACCTCTCTACCTCTGGTGTGGGACCAGCAACACGGCCCCCTCGGAGCTTATTAAGACTTGCGGAGTCTCGGGCCCCGGCCCTGACCACCTACTCAGATCTCTGGGTGGGGCCAGTGCTCCGTGTGTTAAAAGGCCCACTGGGCTTCCCCGTCATGCTCACATCTCAGAGGCACTGGCTTCAAAGGTAAACTTGGACCCACACCGCCTCAGAGGCTTCCCAGCTGGGTGAGCTTGGGCAGGACGCTTGCGCTCCTCACTCCCCAGCTTTCCCATCTGAAAGCAGGAATTAACGAGACCTTCCTCACGAGGAAGCAGGTAAAACAGGAAAAGCTCTGAGGACCCTGAGGAGCACAGAGGAGCCCTCTACGCAGGCGCTACCAAGCTTCACAACTCCGCACTCTGACTCGGAGACTCCTAACCTCCACCCCCAGTCCACCAGTCGCCACAACTGCTGTTCTCGGGGGAAAACAGAAAGAAAAAACAGAAAGTTGTTTGGTGCCAAAGAGGTACCTAACTTAGGCCAATCGGAGAATTACTGAAAGGTTGGAACTACCAAACACACCAAGAAGAGTCATTCGGGAGCATGGCTCGAGAGAGGGGCTGCAGCAAGGCACACTGCCAGGGTCGCCTCAGAACGGTCTCCGAGGCGCTGCAGGTAGGACATCAAGCCTGTAGTTTTCAAAATCTCAATTATAACAGTTCTTGAGGTAAATCTTATGGCTCACTCTAGGAGAAAAGGCAGTGGGGTCCTAAGAATTTTAACACATTTAAAAATGAGGAAAATTCCCGGGACAGGTAAGCCTGGCAGAGCTACAGTCCATAGCGTCAGAGTTGGACATGAGTGGAGAAACTGAAGCACAGAAATGAGGTCATACACAATCATACAGAATATGCGTACTGAGTCTCTTTAGTCGTGTCCAACTCTGTGACCCCATGGACTGTACCCGGCCAAGTTCTTCTGTCCGTGGGATCTAGTGGCAAGAACATGGGAGTGGGTTGCCGTGCCCGCCTCCAGGGGATCTTCCCAAGCCAGGGATCAAAACCATATCTCCTGCGCCTCCTGCATTGACAGGCGGATCCTTGCCCGCTAGTGCCACCTGGGAAGCCCAGAATGCACAGGATGTGGTCGTAAGAAGGGAGATTAAAGTGATACAAGTGACAGCGAGAGCCGAAGACTCCCAGTCCTGTCCGCGTGGACTATACAGTCCATGGACTTCCCCAGGCCAGAATACTGGAGTGGGTAGCCGTTCCCTTCTCTAGGCAATCTTCCCAACTCAGGGATCGAACCCAGGTCTCCTGCACTGGAGGCGGATTCTTTACCAGCTGAGCCACAAGGGATGCCCACCTGCATTGACAGGCGGATCCTTGCCCGCTAGTGCCACCTGGGAAGCCCAGAATGCACAGGATGCGGTCGTAAGAAGGGAGATTAAAGTGATACAAGTGACAGCGAGAGCCGAAGACTCCCAGTCCTGTCCGCGTGGACTATACAGTCCATGGACTTCCCCAGGCCAGAATACTGGAGTGGGTAGCCGTTCCCTTCTCTAGGCAATCTTCCCAACTCAGGGATCGAACCCAGGTCTCCTGCACTGGAGGCGGATTCTTTACCAGCTGAGCCACAAGGGATGCCCATATGGGCCTTCCTCAAAAAAAGAAAATCTCAGAAAAACAACCTATGCTACCACCTAAAAGAAATAGAAAAAGAAGAACAAACAAAACCTAAAGTCGGCAGAAGGAAAGAAATAGTGAAAATCAGAGAGGAAATAAATGAAATTAAGAAAACAATTTTAAAAATCAATAAAACCAAGAGCTAGTGTTTTGAAAGGATAAACAAAATCAATAAACCTCTGGCCAGGCTCCCCAAGAAGAAAAGACACAGAACCCAAATAAACAAAATAAGAAATGAAAAAAAGAAATAACAACTGATACTGCAGAAACACAAGAAGAAAAAAAAATCACAAGAGTATACTCTAAAGGGTCATATGCCAACAAAATGGACAACCTAGAAGAAATGGACAAGTTTCTAGAAACATACAGCCCTCCACAACTGAATCAAAAAGAAATAGATAATTTGAACAGACTAATTACTAGAAGGGAAATAGAATCTGTAATTCAAAAAAAGAAAAAAACTCCCTTCAAACAAAAGTCCAGGACCAGAACCAGATGGCTTCACTGGGGAATTCTACCAAACATAAAAAGAACTTACAGTGACCCTTCTCAAACTCTTTCAGGACTTCCCTGGTGGTCCAGTGGGTAAGAACCCGCCTGCCAATGCAGGCGACACCAGTTTGATCCGGGCTCTGGGAAGATTCCACATGCCACAGGGCAAGTGAGCCTGGCGTCACAGCTCCTGAAGCCTGCGTGTCCTAGAGCCTCTGCAGCAAGAGACACCAATGCAATCAGAAGCCTGTGCTCCGCAGTTAGTGAAAGCCCAAGCACAACAACCAAGACCCAGCACAGCCAATGGTAAATAAACTAATTTTAAAAACTCAACTCCTCCAAAAGACTGTAGAGGAGGGAACACTCCCAAAGTCCTTCTATGAGCCACCGAGACCCTGATACCAAAACCAGACAAAGACACTACCAAAAAGGAAAATTACAGGCCAGACCAGGAGCTGACTGTGGCTCAGATCATGCACTCCTTATTGCCAAATTCAGACTTAAATTGAAGAAAGTGGGCAACANGAGTGGTTCAACAATGCAAACCAATCGGTGTGATACACCACATCAACAAAAGGAAAGACAAAAGTCACATGATCATCTCCATAGATACGGAAAAAGCATTTGATAAAATTCAACATTCATTCACGATAAAAATTTCCACCAAAGTGGGTCTAGAGGGAACATATCTCAACATAATAAATGTCATTTATGACAAACCCACAGCCAACATGATACTCAATGATGAAAATCTGCAAGCCTTCCCACTAAATTATGCAACAAGACAATGATGCCCACTCTTGCCACTTTTATTCAACATAGTATTAGAAGTCTTAGACATAAAAATCAGACAAGAAAAAGAAATAAAAGGTGTCCAAACTGGAAGGTGGAAGGACAGAGGCAAAACTGCCATTGCATGCAGATGACATGACACACTCTATGCAGAAAGCCCTAAAGGCGGAGCCAGTGGCAAAGAATTCAGCTATCAGCGCAGGAGACACAAGAGATGTGGGCTCAATCCCCGGCTTGGGAAGGTCCCTTGGAGTAGGAAATGGCAACCCACTCCAGTATTCCTGCCTGGAAAATTCCACGGACAGAGGAGCCTGAAGGCCTACAGTCTATGGGGTTGCAAAGGGTCGGACATGACTAAGCACATGCGCACACAAAGATTCCACAAGAAAACTATCAGAACCGAAAAATGAACTCAGGAAGGTAGCAGGACGTACGATTAACATACAGAAATCTGTCTCATTTCTTTACACTAACAGTGAAATATCAGAAAGTTAGAAGGAAAAAAGACAATCTGTTTTAAAATCAAGTAAAAAAAAATCTATGAATAAACCTGATCAAGGAGGTAAAAGATACACAATGAAAAGTAAAAAATATTGAGAAAGGAAAGTGAAGATGCTTAAAGAAATGGAAAGATATGCCATGCTCTTGGGTTGGAAGAATTAATATAGTTTAAATGGCCATACTACCCAAAGCAATCTATAGATTTAATGGGATCCCTATCAAATTACCCATGACATCTTTCACAGAAGTAGAAAAAAATAATCCTAAAATTTATATGGAACCATTAAAGACCCAGAACTGCCACAAGAATCCTGAGGGAAAAGAGCAAAGCTAGAGGCATAACCCTCCCAGATTTCAGACAATACTACAAAGTCACAGTCATGAAACAGTGTGGTATTGGCACAAAACAGACAGATTTATGAACCAGAATAGAGGTCCCAGAAGTAAACTCTTATACCTACAATCAATTAATCTTCAACAAAGGAGGCAAGAATATACAATCACAAAAAGGCAGTCTCTTCAGCAAGCGGTGTTCAAAAGCGAGAGAGCCACATGTAACTAAATGACGTGAGAACATACCCTCTTATCATACACAAAGAGAAATTCAAAAATGGCTTAAAGACTTAAATTCATGACATCAGAAAACTCCTAGAAGAGAACAGAGGCAAAACATTCTCTGACATAAATCATACCAATGTTTTCTTGGTCAGTCTCCCAAAGCAATAGAAATAAAAACAAAAATAACAAATGGGACCCAATAAAATTTATAAGCTTTTACACAGCAAAGGAATCCATAAACAAAACAAAAAGACAAACTACAGAATGGGAGAAAATATTTGCAAATGATGTGACCAACAAGGGCTTAATTTCCAAAATATACAAACAGTTCACACAGCTCAATATCAACAAAATTAAACAACCCAATCAAAAAATGGGGAGAGAAGACCTAAACAGACATCTCTCCAAAGAAGACATACCAATGGCCAACAGTCACAAAAAAAGACACTCAACATCGCTAATTATCAGAGAAATGAAAATCAAAACTACAACGAGTTGATCACCTCATTCTGGACAGAGGTGATATCAGATCACCTTATTCTGGTCAGAATGGCAATCACCAAAAAGTCTACAAATAACAATGCTGGAGAGGGTGTGGAGAAAAGGGAACCCTCCTCCACTGCTGGTGGGACTGCAAACTGGTGCAGCCATGATGCAGAACACGATGGCGGTTCCCTAACAAACTAGAAACAGAACTAGAATATGACCCATCAATTCCACTCCCAGGCATATGTCCAGAGAGAAGATGAAAACTCTAGTTCGAAAAGACACGCGTACCCCAGTGTTCAGAGCAGTACTATTTATAATAGCCAAGACATGGTGTCCATCAATAGATGAATGGATAAAGATGATGTCACACACATACACACACACACAGAGGAATATTAGCCACAAAAAGAATGAAATACTACGATTTACAGCAACAAGGATGGACCCAGAGATTTTCACACCAAGTGAAGTAAGTCAGACAAAGACAAATATACTGGGATATCAACTTTGCTGTGGAATCTTAAAAAAAATGATACAAAGGAACTTATTTACAAAATAGAAACAAACTCACAGACAACAAACTTTTGGTTGCCAAAGGGTAAAAGCAGGGCAGGGATAAATTTGAAATCTGAGATCAATAGATATACACGACTATACAGAAATATATATTTATTTATTTTTTATACTATGTATAATATTTTATATTATGCATAATATTTTATGCTATATAAATATATATTTTATACTATATATATTCTGCTAAGTTGCTTCAGTCGTGTCCGACTGTTTGTGATCCCATGGACTGTAGCCCACCAGGCTCCTCTGTCCAGCGGATTCTCCAGACAAGAATACTGGAGTGGGTTGCCACGCCCTCCTCCAGGGGATCTTCCCAACCCAGGGATTGGACCCAGGTCTCCCTTGTTGCAGGCAGATTCTTTACAGTCTGACACCAGGGTCGCCTATAGTATACTAATATTACTACATATAAAATAAATAACAAAGACCTACTGTATAGCACAGGGAACTACATTCAATATCTTATTAAAAAATGAGGTTACATATACCACAAATCTAAGTGTATAGCTTGATATATGTGGCAATGTATATATTTATAGTTTTGAGTACTTGTACTTATGTGTGTATATATATTTGTGTGTGTACATATATACGTGTATATATACATACACATAGACACATACTTCACACATCTTAGGTGTCCAGCGCGATGTATTTTTGCAAATAATGCTCCAGGTAAGCACCACCCTGATGAGACAGTGCCTTTCCTGCTCCATCCGTTCCCTGTCCCCAAGACAGCCCCTCAGCCTAACTTCCAGCACCGCAGACTCGTTCTGCCTGATCCTGAGCTCCGTGTATGTGGACTCACACGGGAAGCCCCTGCCTGATGCGTGGCCTCTCACTCATCACCACAGCCCAGTTATCCATGTCGCTTCCTTTGTCTCCTTCTGGCTATACAGTATCCTGTTTTGGGACAGTCTATGACCTACCCACCCAGAATCCACATGTGCAACGAGGCTGCTTCACTCTACTCTGGCTGGCTGGCTGTGGTCAGCGGGGGCCAAATGGGCCAACAAGAGAAGCGATGTCGGCCTTGCTGTGACTGCTGAGTGGTTCCAGGGCCGCCAGAGACACAGACGCCTGTGCTGGCTGCTGGGGTGAGCAGCCTCCAGCCACCCGGCTGCACCCCGAGCTGGAAGAGCCCCGCACTCCCATGCATCCCCCGCGGGACTTTTCCAGGTCTCCAGACCGGACTCTGTGGGTGGCGGGGCCACAGTGGGGGCGGTGCAGGCGCCTCTGTTATTCGACTGGGATTTTTCTACTATGCCCTCACTGTGTGGCCGGCTTTCTGTGGTATCCTTTTATAATAAACCCAGGAGTCTCTAAGTAATCTCAGTCTCTCGGGCCTGCTGTCACTTAGGTCACCAAACCCCACAGGCAACAGGTGTACTCGTGAAATGGCTGCCTGTAATAACGAAAACCCGGAAACCACCTAAATGCCCGCAGTCACGTTAAGTAAGTTATAGCCCAGAAAGAGGCGGCTCTTGAACCAAACAAGGCTGGGATGCATGAATGGACAACATGAAAATCTAAGATATGCTAGTTAAGTTCGGGAAAAAAAACAAAAATGAAGCAGACAGCAAAGCGATAGGGGTTAACACTGAACTTTTAGGGTGAAATTCTCCAGAACTGCTTGCTATAGCTTTTCCATTTGACTTTTTGTTGTTGTTTTACAATGGAGACATTTTCTTCCTATAATCAGAAAATTAAAAGCAAAAGTCACCCAACCTTCTCCCTCCCATACATCTAAGTTCTATAAATACAGTACTTTTTGCTGCCTTGGTGGGGCTTATGAAAGTGCTCTGGTGAATTCCCTGCAGGCCAGCAACATCTGCCTGGGTTTTCTTATAGCACAATACCCTTTTCAGCCCTGAGGCAAGAGAGGCCGTAAGATCCAGAGAGCCCAGAATTTTCTATCGCCCTCAACCCCCTCTTCAATCCTGTAGCCCTGAGGTCAGCTGGGTCACCAGAGAACAGCCACTTGGGGGAACACTGAGTTTAAGGATAAAACCAGCTTTAACTGGAAACTTCCACCTGCCAGACCCCATGCTAGGCTGCGCACACCCGCTCTCACACTTATCCTCAAGCCACTCCAATCTGCAGGTACTCGGATTGTCTCCACTTCAGAGAGGCAGAAACTGCTGCTTGGCGAGTCAACGCCCTGGAACAGGCGTGGGGCGTATGTTGGCAGTACCAGGCCTGGGACTTGCTTGGCTCTCAGTTCATGACTTGCAATGCGGAGCTGGGCCTTCCCCTCTCGGAGTTTTCAGAAACTGCCCGCAATTCACATCCAGCGTAACCAAAGCTGTTAACAGGGAAACCACTCAGGGAGAGTGAGTCAAATCGCATTTGCCAATTCACATACAGGGGGAAGCCTCACAAGTCTCCTGGGACAGCAGTGCCATCTAGTGGCCACTTCCTGGGACAGCAGCACCATCCAGGGGCCACGTCCCAGGACAGCAGCGCCATCTAGTGGCCATCAGCCAGAAGCTCTTTCCTCCCCTGCCTCCACCCTCAGGGGAAATGCCGCCATCCTCTCTCACTGGAAGCTTTTCTCAATCCTGTCTTGGGTGCCAAGAGCTGCCTGTGACACAGGCATCCCATCACTTGACTTCTCTTCCCTGCTTCCAGCAGGCAGGCCCTGAGGCTTGGTGCGGTTATCTTGGAATAAAAAAGCTTTTGATCAAGCACGGAGGATTAGGAGCTAAATCAGGGTTTCGCACCCTGGGCACTGTTGACATTTTGGGCTAACTACTTTATTGCGGGGGGCTGTCCTGCATGTTGTAGGATTTTAACAGCATCACTGACCTCTACCCAGTGGCCAGTAGCACAGCCCCTCAAGAATGTCTCCAGACACTGACAAATGTTCATTGGGAGCACAGTCACCCCCAGTTGATGCCCACTGAGTTAATTTGCCTGGGCTGAAACCCCTTCTGGATTCCGGCCTTGCTAGAGCTGTGACCTGGGGCCAGTGAGTCAGACTCTCTTGAGTATTAAACGAGGGCACTGACAGCACCTGCCTCGCAGGGTGGCTGTTTCAGATGACGAGCCCAGGGCTCAGCAAGGGCAGGGGAGAGGCTCCGAGCCACACCCTCACCAGTGTGGCAGTGGAGCTGAAGCATGCAGGTCACCAACCAAAGCCACGCCCTTGGCCACGTTCTTCCCCATCCTGCTGCTTCCAATGCTTATTCTGTTGGCTGTTTACTCAGTGACCCAAGCTCTTTAATAACAGGTTATAAAGAAGACATGCAAATACCCTCAGAACCACCCAGCAGAGGGGAGCCCTCTCTTAGCCCTGCACAGCACCCTACCATGCAGTGATTAAAAATGGCACTAGGGACTGAACTGTGTGCCCCCAAAACTCATGTGCTGAAATCCTAACCCCCAAAGGGACTGTATTTGGAGACAGAGGCTTTCAGGAGGTAATTAAAGGTCACATGAGGTCAGAGGGTGGGGCCCTGATCCAAGAAGACTAGTGTCTTTACAAGAAAAGGAAGAGACATCAGAATCCTCTCTTCATGTGCACAGAGGAGAGAACATGTGGAACATAAAGAAAGTGAGGCCCTCTGTGAACCAGGAAGACAGGCCTCCCCAGAAGCCAGCTCGGCACCGCCGTGATCGTGGACCGCCAGCCGCAGGCACTGTGAGAAAATGCATTTCTGTCGTCTAAGCCGCCCAGCCTGGAGCACACGCTCTGGCAGCCCAAGCACACCAAAACACACGACATTCACAAAGCAACACAAAAACCATGGCACACAACGTGCAGCGACACCCAGCGGTGTCGAGGCCAGGGTCAGGACTGTCCTTACAAAGTGAGGTCTCGTGACTGATATTCTCAAAGAGGATGTTCAGGGTCTGCAGCAGCTGAACGCACACGTAGCGGCCTGACTTCTGCCGCAGGATGTTCAAGAAGAAAACGAACATGTTCTTCTCCAGGAAGAAGCTGGGGAGAGAAGGGGACAGTGTCAGTGGTCTTGTGGAAATGCACATCATTCTCTGGTTGCACATCCAGCACATATGTGTGCAACCCCACAAAGGCATCTGCAGAGCAGCCTGGTCACACCACTCCTGTGGGCTTGGCTTCCGAGACACCTAGTTCCCACGATGCCGTCTTCCATTCAGAGAAATGCAACCTTTCAGACTCTCTTCCTGGAATGTGGGAATAGGGCTGATTCTGGGAAGCGGGCAACTTCCAGATTTCGGGCAGAGGGGTAAAGGTCTTTCCCAACTAAATGATGACACAGTGATCTATCTATGCTTCTAAAACCAACAAGCAGCTGTTTTCCATCCATATTTTACAAGCTTAGTTTTCCCCACCAAGTCTCCTTCCTTAGCTTTCATAGCTCTAAGTGCTCACCAGCAACCTAGGAACCAGAGTAATTCCCTACAAAGGGGCACGAGGATGCTGAATAGTCAAAGAGTTTGGGTGGTTTCTCAACTGGCAAGTTGGTCATTTCTACATCTAGGGAATGAGAACTGCAAGGAAAGAGAAAGTGCTGATGTGCTCATGGGACACCAGCCAGTCCCCAGGCCTTTCTGTTCCTGCACAGAATATTTGTCTGCATGCAGGTTGGGGGCACTGACTTTGGGGGGCACACAATCGCTCTTTTAGTCTTGAAATGGAGTCCCCTAATGCCTTTCTTTGAAGAAAGAAAATGTTTTATGTTCTCCGTATTCAAGCTAAGGGGCTTCCCTGGTGCCTCACTGGTAAAGAATCTTCTTGCCAATCCAGGAGATGCAGGTTCGATCCTTGGGTCAGGAAGATCCCCTGGAGAAGGGAATGGCTACCCACTCCAGTATGCCTGCCTGAAAATCCCATGGACAGATGGTCCTAGTGGGCTACAATTCATGGGGTTAAAAAGAGTCAGGCCTGACTTAGCGACTAAACAAGAACAATTCAAGCTAAGACCAGGTCACCTCTCATCGAGGATGCTCAGGACAAGTCCTAGCCATCTCGTGGGTCTGCTGGTACCTCGGGCCTCTCTCTTCCCGCTGCCGTCAGCTCCCTGCTGGCAGGACCATGGCCTGGCACTGGGTCGGGCCTGCAGACCTCTGTCTGAATGGGCAAAGGAATCAATAAATCTGACCTTAGAGGGACCCCTAAATTCTTTCCCAAGGGAGTCTGTGTGCCAACAAATGCCATCCACAGTGACCCCCAAGAATACTTCTATCATTTGATGAGTAACGTCTTCCTTTGCTTCAGGTTGTACAAAGCAGTGACTGCCGAGTGTCACCCAATAAGTTCACTGCAGCCCGATGACCAGCTTGGTAACTTGTCAACATGCCTGTACCTAGCCCTTGTCCAGGGGTAGATTCCATATGTCTAGTGTGAAATTTGGGTGCCTGGATTTTCACAACCCCCTAGAGGCGTGAGGGGATCTTTGGGAAAGTGGCTAATTCTAGGCTGGGGCAGGGAACACGCCAGATGAGCCTGGAGCACCACAGGGAAGTAGGAAGTAAGGAAGTGCTCCAAAATCCAAAAGGACAGGGGTGACAGGGACACAGGAAGTGACCTGAAAGAGCTCCCAATGCTCAAAGCCAGAACACCACCAGAACAAAACAAATCACAGAGCACTGGATTATTGTCCAGAGTACAAAATAAACACCCGTGAGTCCAACCTTGCAGATACTGTTTTTTTACAAATTGAATCTTGTGTTGAGCAAGTGTGTTGGCACCATTTTCCCAACAGCATTATTTTTTAATCGAGGTATGTATGCTGATTTTGCAGACACAAGGCTACTGCACCCTTGACAGACTACAGAATAGTGTGACCATAACTTATATGCACTGGGACTACCAAGAAAAATCACGCGACTCACTCTACTGCACTATTCACCTCATTGAGGTGGCCTGGAACCAAAACTGCAAAATCTTCAAGAGATGTATATAAATAAATGACTGGACAGATTAATAAATGAGGAGAGAAGACAAATCTTCTGTGCAGAAGAATTTCAAATATTGTCTGTAGATTTGCCCTCCTTCAAGAAGGTGGAGCTTAATTCCCACACCTCCAGGAAGCTGGACTTAGTGACTCACTTTTGGAGACCAGTGTAGGGAAGGAGGAAAAAGTAACCTTGGGGTAGAAAACCCTGGCAGAAACCAGCTGCACCAAGTGATCAGGTTAACCCAACAGGGATCACGTGGCTGTCAGGAACAATGACATTCCGGGAGGGAAAGGGCACTTCCCCAGGAAGCACTCATCCCCCAAACTTCCAGGCTAATCAGGAGAGAAACAGCAAAGAAACCCAGATTGAGGGACATTCTACAAGACGGCTGGCCAGTCCTTCTCAAGACTATTAAGGTCATAAAAAACTAGAGAAAACTAGACAATTGCCACAGACCACAGGACAACAGGGAGACTAACAGCTAAATGTATTGTGGCACCTGGATTGGGATCCCAGAGCAGAAAGAGGATGTTAATGGAAAAACTGGTAGATTCCAAATCAAGTGTGGAGTTGACGTAATAGTGGTATTTTGACAAATGATGTTAACAGGGGAACAGGGTGAGGGGTAAATGGAAACCTTCTGTGTAATCTAAAATCTAAAATTATCCAGAAACTTTAAAATGGATTCAAAACGAATTTTCTTGGGGCCTCTGCGGGGCAGTGATTTAAGAATAAATTGGAAAAGACCCTGATGCTGGGAGCGATTGGGGGCAGGAGGAGAAGGGACAACCGAGGATGAGATGGCTGGATGGCATCACGGACTCAATGGACGTGAGTCTGAGTGAACTCCGGGAGTTGGTGATGGACAGGGAGGCCTGGCGTACTGCAATTCATGGGGTCGCAAAGAGTCGGACACGACTGAGCGACTGAACTGAACTGAACTGGGCCTCTGAGAGCTTGGCAGTTTCTCTAAGATGACACGTGGACTAAAAAAATTCATTTCTAGTAAAGGTGACTCTCTGTTCATTTCCAAGGCAAACCATTCAGTATCACAGTAATCCAAGTCTATGCCCCAATCACAACTGTTAAAGAGGCTGAACAGTTATGAGGTCCTACAAGATCTTCAAGAACTAACACCAGAGAAAGATGTCCTTTTCATCATAAGGGACTGGAATGCAAAAGCAGAAAGTCAAGAGACACCTTGCAAGTTTGGCCTTGGAATACAAAATGAAGCAGGGCAAAGGCTAACAGAGTTTTGCCAACAGAACGTCCTGGTCACAGAAAACATACTCTTTCAACAAAACAAGAGACGACTCTACACATGGACATCACCAGATGGTCAATATTGAAATCAGATTAATTATACTCTTTGCAGTAGAAGATGGAGAAGCTCTATATAGTCAGCAAAAACAAGACCTGGAGCTGACTGTCGTATAGATCATGAACTCCTTATTGCCAATACAGATTATGAACTACTTATTGAAGAAAGTAGGGAAAACCACTAGACCATTCAAGTATGACCTAAATTAAATCCCTTACAATTATACAGTGGAAGTGACAAATAGACTCAAAGGATTAGTCTGATAAGAGTGCCTGAAGAACTATGGACGGAGATTCATAACATTGTACAGGTGGTGACCAAAACCATCCCCAAGAAAAAGAAATGCAAAAAGACAAAATAGTTGTCTGAGGAGGGCTTACAAATAGCTGTGAAAAGAAGAGAAGTGAAAGGCAAAGGAGAAAAGGAAGATATACCCATTTGAATGCAGAGTTCCAAAGAACAGCAGGAGAGATAAGAAAGGCTTCTAAGTGATCAATGCAAAGAAATAGAAGGAAACAATAGAATGGCAAAGACTAGAGATCTCTTCAAGAAAATTAGAGATACCAAGGGAACATTTCATGCAAAGCTGAGCACAATAAAGGACAGAATATGGACCTAACAGAAGTAGAAGATATTAAGAACAGGTGGCAAGAATACACAGAAGAACTATACAAAAAAGATCTTAATGACCCAGATAACCATGATGGTATGATCACTCACCTAGAGCCAGACATCCTAGAGTGCAAAGTCAAATGCGCATTAGGAAGCATCACTACGAACAAAGCTACTGGAGGTGATGAAATTCCAGCTGAGCTATTTGAAATCCTAAAAGATGATGCTGTGAAAGTGTTGCACTTACTATGCCAGCAAATTTGGAAAACTCAGCAATGGCCACAGGACTGAAAAAGGTCAGTTTTCATTCCAATCCCAAAGAAAGGCAATGTCAAAGAATGCTCAAACTACCGCACAATTGCACTCATCTCACATGCTAGTAAAGTAATGCTCAAAATTCTCCAAGCCAGGCTTCAACAGTACATGAACCAAGAAGTTCCAGATGTTCAAGCTGGATTTAGAAAAGGCAGAGGAACCAGAGATCAAATTGCCAACATCCAATGAATCATAGAAAAAGCAAGCGAATTCCAGAAAGACACCTACTTCTGCTTTCTAAGTCACTTCAGTCGTGTCCGACTCTGTGTGACCTCATACATGGCAGCCCACCAGGCTCCCCCGTCCCTGGGATTCTCCAGGTAAGAACACTGGAGTGGGTTGCCATTTCCTTCTCCAATGCATGAAAGTGAAAAGTGAAAGTGAAGTCGCTCCGTCGTGTCTGACTCTTCGAGACCCCATGGACTGCAGCCTACCAGGCTCCTCCGTCCATGGGATTTTCCAGGCAAGAGTACCGGAGTGGGGTGCCATCGCCTTCTCCAACTTCTGCTTTACTGACTACACTAAAGCCTTTGACTGAGTGGATCACAACAAGCTGGAAAATTCTTAAACAGATGGGAAACCAGACCACCTCACCTGCTTCCTGAGAAATCTGCATGCAGGTCAAGAAGCAACAGTTAGAACTGGTCGTGGAATAACAGACTGGTTCAAAATTGGGAAAGGGGTACATCAAGGCTGTATACTGTCACCCTGCTTATTTAACTTATATGCAGAGTACACCATGCACATCAATAACCTCAGATATGCAGATGACACCACCCTTATGGCAGGAAGCGAAGAGAAACTAAAGAGCCTCTTGACAAAAGTGATGGAGAGTGAAAAAGCTGGCTTAAAACTCAACATTCAGAAAATGAGAAACAGTGAGAAACTTTCTTTTCTTGGGCTCCAAAATCACTGCAGATGGTAACTGGTAGCCATGAAATTAAAAGACGCTTGCTCCTTGGAAGAAAAGTTATGACTAACCTAGACAGCATATTAAAAAGCAGAGACATTACTTTGCTGACAAAGGTCCATCTAGTCGAGGCTGTGGTTTTTCCAGTAGTCATATATAGATGTGAGAGTTGGACCATAAAGAAAGCTGAGCGCCGAAGAATTGATGCTTCTGAACTGTGGTGTTGGAGGAAACTCTTGAGAGTTCCTTGGACTGCAAGGAGATCTAACCAGTTCATCCTAAAGGAGATCAGTCCTGAATATTCATTGGAAAGACTGATGCTGAGGCTGGAACTCCAATACTCTGGCCACCTGATGTGAAGAACTGACTCACTAGACAAGACCCTGATGCTGGTAAAGATTGAAGGTGGGAGGAGAAGGGGATGACAGAGGATGAGATGGTTGGACGGCATCACTGACTCAATGGATATGAGTTTGAGCAAGCTCCAGGAGTTGGTGATGGACAGAGGAGCCTGGCGTGCTGCAGTCCATGAGGTTGCAAAGAGTTGGACACGACTGAGCACTGAACTGAACTGAGTAAAGATGACACAGTTTCTAATCTTTAGCCCAAGCGTCTCTCTCATTTCCATAAATAGATACCAAGCAACCAACAAAGAGTAAAGTCCCCACAGATCCTGAAAGGCAACTCGTCCGCTTACAAGCAACACCTGTTTTTTACTCAGGATTTCCTTAGGGAACCCAAGCAGTGTCACAGGTCTGTATTTCACACAATTTGCATTTTCCACAAGTAGCTCCATCTGATGAAAAGCTCACTGATGCAAACACAGAACCAGCCAGAAAATCAGAATATCTAATAAGGAAGCCAGGTTGGAAAGGGAACACCTGTATTTGTTTTAAGTGGTTTTACTAAGTGGCTTCAATAGTTACAATTGAGATTAGTTTATATAAAAATAAAATCTGTGTTTGGTGGTTGTCACAACCCCAATCCTTCTGCGTTCAGACGTTGGGACAAGTCTGTTGGGGAAAGCAGTTCATGGGTCTGCCTTTGCTTCTTAATCATCCAGTAGGGGTACCTTCTAAAATGATCATTTGCTAATATTTCTCAAGTGCCTACTCTGTACCAGGCAGTGGGCAAGGAACTTGCTCTCTCTCACTTAACGATGAGGAAACTGAGGCAGGCCTAAGACTGTTCACCAAGGAAGTATGAGAGTGAAGAGAAACCCCTCCACGGACTTTGGGTGTGAGCCGCTGCTTCTTCACTTAGCAGCTGCGTGACCTTTAGCATAGACATCTGCGGGGGTGGGGATGAAGGTGGGGATGGCAGCAGGTCCTCCACCCTGGGGGAGTCGGGAGACTTCCTCATAGGAGGATCGCCTCATCAAGAGCTCAGCACTGCGGCCAGCCACCAGTAAGCACAATTGCCGCTAACCCTTAGCGTTCCCCACCCCTACCCTCACCCCAGGGAAGGGTCTTTTCAGTTCACTTGGAATCTAACACCCGAGACATTTTCTCTTTCCTTTGGGGGAGATAATCAGACATTATTTGGAAAATTATCCATGACATTTTCAGATTTCTCCAGGGACACTCATTTCCATAACTTGCCCGTTTTCAGCAGGCATTTCTACAGTGTTTCAAGGACATTTGAGAGAGAGAAAGAGAAAACGGTGCAGGACCAAACTGGCGTCAAACCCTGACGTCATCAGGAATGACTCATGCTCGCATTTAGAAAAACATGCACAGGGAGAAGAAGGATCAAAAAACAAAAAACAGACACCCTTACTCAAATACAGAGCTGTCATTCTGATCCCCCCAGATCAGGATCTCCGTGATGGATCGGATGGTCTCCACCAGTAGGTTCCTGTTCTGTTCTGTGACGGTGGTGTTTTTGGTCAACACGTGGTACAGATACCTGGGAGGAAGGAAAGAAAAGAGAACTAAAGGTGACCAGGTGAAACGGAAGCCAGGCCCAGGGACCAGGAGCGACGTGTTAGGGACAATTGGCTGGGTGTTTTTCAGACTCGGTGGTTAGCACAATTGCCATTCAGAGGAGACGTAACTCACCACCCGAGAAAAAAGGCAGACGACACTTCGAACTGTTACATAACCAGCGATTTACCAACCCGAACCGAGGCAAGACTGCCAAGCTTTTGAAGACAGGCGTGCTCACGCTCCAGTGTGGGCAAGAGAACGGCCTCGACAGTGGGACAAAGGGGGACAGAGCCCACCGGAGACTCAAGTGCAGGGGCGCAGAGGGAAGGCCAGGAGGCAGCCTTTCTCACACTCTCAGGTGATTCTGAGGCCGCTGGAACCAATGGAGACGCACAGCTCAGCGCCAAACGCCTAAGAGCCACTGTCTGGCTGCTGCAGAGATGAGACCTGGAGTCACAGGTCAGGGAGGATGGGGCCCAGAGCCAGCGGCTGGGCACAGATCACAAGCCACCATGATGGCCCTTGGAATGCCCCAGTCCCCTTGTGCAGGACTGATGGCTCAGATGAAGTGGGTGGCCTGCAGTGCAAGGGCAGTGATCTTACCCGCTGTGTGCAGCTTGAAGTAGAGTGGATTCGAGGGGCAATGATGAGGTACCTCATCCACCCGCACATGCAGAGACCAGAGGCCCGGCCTCATCCTGGCGAGCAAGAGAATCGCAGAGGCCATTCCTGAGCAGCGTAGGGACCAGCAGCCTGGCCGAAGCCCTGGGAGTGCTGCCTGGCTCAGCTTTTAAGAGAGCGTCTCCC
>SJXQ01000213.1:383393-428892 GCA_006408695.1 Aepyceros melampus | reverse complement strand
ACCCCGCTCAGTCACCTCTCGGTGAAGCCTTCTTCAAGAACCTCCTTTGCGCTCTCCTGCCCCAGTGGATTTGATTGCTCCCTCCTCTCTGGCACCTCTGTACCCAGATGCATTTGCTGCTGCACAGACCACTCCGATTTGCAGTGATCTGCCTCCTTCACGAGACCTGAGTTCCTTGAGGTCAGGAACATCATCTTACTGATCCTGGTGACCCCAAAAGTCTCTAGAATGTCTGATACACTGTAGGTTCTCAATACATGGGAGTGGGGAATGGGAGTGGGGGGCCCATTTTCACAGATAAAAGGTAGATCAGAGTATACAGGACAAAATATAGTCAAGGAGTTAAACACAGCAAGTAGTGGCAAAGAGCAGCAGTGAAGAGTTCAAACCTTTGACCCCAGCAGAGAGACCTGGGCTTGATTTCTGGCCCTGTCGCCAGCTGCGCGTGGCCTTCAATGAGGCGTTTCACTCTCTGGGGCCTGGGGTCTACAGCAGTCAGTCCTTGTGGATTGTTCCAGAGATTCTGTGATGACGCACTGAAAAAGCCAAGCCCTGCGCCTGGCACACGGAAAGTGCTCAAAGGAGGCAGGGCTACCGGCTACTGCCATTACCACCCTGTGGTTGTTCTGGGGAGGGCCATTGCTAAAACCATTATTTAAACTATACAAGGAATATTCCACGAACACAGGAAGGACAGACACGCTGGATCCACACAGTCATGAAAAGAAGACTTCACGGCAGGAGTTATAAGAAGGTCCAGAGAAACCGGAGCAGGAAGTGGAGAGTCTGGTATGAGCTGGGTGACATCAAGCAAGCTATTTATTGTGTGTATCTCAGTTATCTCACCTGTAAAATGGGAGCAGCAGCAGGTGAATCCTTTAGTACCTATTATGGTGTCTTAGGAACAACCAAGTTCAAAGGTAGATAACCAACCTGGCGGTTCCCGTGCATGACACGAGTGCCAGCTATTACTGTTACCATTGCCGTCACCAAATAATCCCTGAAAGAAATTCTAGTAACTATGAGGAGGCCCTTATAGACAAACCCAGGGTGAGGGTGGGGTGTTAAGTTCTCAAAAGAGGATTCTCAGCACTCCCACGCGTGGTGCACAGCCTGCATGCCTGGCCCTGTGTGCAGGCGGGCCTTCCTGTGACCCTCATACTCACAGGAACCTGGGGACACACAGCTTGCTAGCAATGCACAGGCCAGGAAGGGACTGAGGGGCACTCGGCAGCTCATCCACAGCCTCGGGGCAGAAGCTGTCTGAGGGCTCCAGCCCACTCCCCACCTCTGCAGAGCTTGCGGAGCTCTTTCTGCCCTTCTCAGTGGCGCCATCTGCTGGCAGGTGGTGAGGCAGCACCAGGGTCTCACGCGACCATGACTGAAGCTGGGTGTCTTCTCACATGTTCAGAGCCCTCTAAATACCCTCCTTTGTGAGATGCCTGTGCTCATTGCCGTCACCAAATAATCCCTGAAAGAAATTCTAGTAACTATGAGGAGGCCCTTATAGACAAACCCAGGGTGAGGGTGGGGTGTTAAGTTCTCAAAAGAGGATTCTCAGCACTCCCACGCGTGGTGCACAGCCTGCATGCCTGGCCCTGTGTGCAGGCGGGCCTTCCTGTGACCCTCATACTCACAGGAACCTGGGGACACACAGCTTGCTAGCAATGCACAGGCCAGGAAGGGACTGAGGGGCACTCGGCAGCTCATCCACAGCCTCGGGGCAGAAGCTGTCTGAGGGCTCCAGCCCACTCCCCACCTCCGCAGAGCTTGCGGAGCTCTTTCTGCCCTTCTCAGTGCGCCATCTGCTGGCAGGTGGTGAGGCAGCACCAGGGTCTCACGCGACCATGACTGAAGCTGGGTGTCTTCTCACATGTTCAGAGCCCTCTAAATACCCTCCTTTGTGAGATGCCTGTGCGAGTTTTTTGCCCACTTTTTACTAGGTAGAGAACCTTTTTTCTTATTAATTTGATGGAGTTTATGCATTCTGAATACAAAACCCTTACTGGATACATGAAAGTAAAGTCAAGTGAAGTTGCTCAGTCGTGTCCGACTCTTGGCGACCTCATGGCCTGTAGCCCGCCAGGGTCCTCTTCCATGGGACTTTCCAGGCAAGAACACTGGAGTGGGGTGCCATGTCCTTCTCCAGGGGATCTTCTGGACCCAGGGATCAAACCTGGGTCTCCCGCATTGCAGGCAGACGCTTTACTCTCTGAGTCACTGGGGAAGGCCCTACTGGATATATACCTATGGCAAATGTTTTCTCTGAATGCAGCTTGCCTTTTCACTTTCTTTACAGTGGTCTTTTGATGAGCAAAAGTTCCAAATTTTAACGTGGTCCAATTTATCAATCTTTCCCTTGGATAGTGCTTTTTGTATCAACCTGAAGAAATCCTTACCTACCCCAAAGTCATGAAGAAATACTGTTTTTTTCTTTTAAAAAGGTATTGTTTTACCTTTCACATTCTGGCTTAGAGCACACCTGAAACTCACTTTTCTGTGTAGCATAAAATATCAGTCAAAATTCATTTTTTCCCATACGGCAATCTAGTTGATTCGGCATCATGTACTGGAAACGTTCTCATTTCTCCAAAGGACACCCATGTCGACTTTGTCGTTAATCAGGTGGCCACACGTCAGACTCTTTCTGGATGCCCTAGTTCTACTGTCTGTCTGTTTACCTTTGTGTCAACACCATGCTATCTGATCACTGCAGCTCTATAATAAATCTTTCAATGTGATGTCTTCCAACTTCTTCCCTTTTTTTTCCCATTTTATATTGGCTATTCTTGCCCCTTTCAATTTCCATATACATTTTAAATCACCTCCTCAATTTCCACAAAAAAAAAATCTGCTAAGATTTCCTTTAAGACTGCCCTAAATCTCTAGCTAAATCTGGAGAGAACTGACATCTTTTTGAAAGTGTAACATGATGACATTCACATTTCCTTCAAGGTTTGCGGGATGGGGGCTTGCGCATCTTTTGTTAGATTTATTCCTAGGTGTTTGATGGGCTTTTTGATGCCGCTGTAAATGGGAGTGCTTTAAAATATTCATTTTCTAAATGTTTGTTGTTGGTGGATGAAAACACCCCCCAGACCTCAAGCTCTAAATTTCTACTGCCACTGGTTCATTCTTTTGCCACCACAATGCCCAAGCACACTGTTTCAGGCCACGTTTTAGGGAGAGCCCCTTGATATATGTTTGCTTAAATGTGGTGAGGGGAAAAAAGAAAGCTGAATGGATGAAAGATTAATAGTTTAATGTTGCATCTAATGCCAGAGCTTTGGAAGATCAAATAATTCAACTACCTCAGAGACACTAATACATTATTAATATAATAACTTTACATAACATTATTTTAGAAAGATTGGAAACTTCAACAACAACAAAAAAAAGAGATGCCCACTGCTGGAGTCGCAGTGTATTTCCTTGGGTCTTCTTCTTTGCTACGGAACCTACATTCTTGAGCTCCTGTGCGTGTGTGCTAGGCCCCTTCGCTCGTGTCCGACTCTTTGCAATCCTATGTACTATAGCCCCTGCCAGGCTCCTCTGTCCATGAGATACTTGAGCTCATGCTGGATGCCTGTTACCATGTCCATCTTTCTTCCCTCCTCTGGCTAAAATAAAAACGTCGCTGTTACTGGTAACTGTTCACAAGCATCAGTAGTGGCTACAGAGCACACCACTGAAAGGACACACAGTGGTCACTCTCATGCGGAGCCTCAGAAATGAACCACAACGTCATGACATCACCACAACATCTCCACCTGCAAGGCTGCTGTTCTGTGTAGGCCACTTTCTAAGGACAGAGTGACAGACTGTTCTCTTACAATGATAATACTGTGACAACAACAGTTTCTCTCAGACTGTGTGTGTGTGTCCATTTTAACCACCATCATCAGAGAGATAGTCACAGCCTCCTATCGCCAGGTCTCCATTCTGAGGGCCTCCGATGAGCTCACTCATAAACCCGCACAACAATCCTGCCGGGCTGATGCCCTGGGGCCCAGGATCCGCCCGGAGTCCCAACATAGGGACAGGGTGCCCAGGCTGTGACACCATGCCTATAACCATCGAAATGCAGAAGATGCAAACAGTGACTCAAACACTCTTATTAGTCAAGCACTTCCATGGAGTGATGAACGCCTAGCACCCAATACGTACACAACAAACCAAAAAGGCATGGCCACATGTATCCGATCTTAAGGCAAGTCCTTATCATGGAACCTTATGCCGCTGCTCTGGAAAACAGCCAGCATTATCGTGTCTCCAGCGGAAATTCTGCAGAAATGTAGAATCTCAATTTCAAACTTTCGCACAGGAGCCAACTCTACTCTGAGAGACAAGCTGGAGTTTGAAATGCCTGGAGACAGAGACACGGCGGCCTGTTACCAGCATGCACGCCACACGCCAGGCTCGTCCCCAAGGACTCCGACAGGAGACAGATCCCTCCTCCATGGACCCTGCTTCTTCAAGAGACTCACTGATTCTCCAGGTTAAACCATCACAGTAAATAATAATTATATCCACTTCAGAGGCAGATGTACTAAGTTGAAGTTCATACAAGTTTTATGACTTGTATCATGCACTGCAAGGAAATCAAACCAGTTGATCCTAAAGGATATCAACCTTGAATATTCAATGGAAGGACTGATGCTGAAGTTGAAGCTCCAATACTTTGGCCACCTGGTTTGAAGAGCCAACTCATTGGAAAAGACCCTGATGCTGGAAAAGACTGAAGGCAAAAGGAGAAGGGGGTGACAGAGGATGAGATGGCTAGATAGCATCATCAACTCAATGGACATGAATTTGAGCTAACTCCAGAAGAAAGAGGAGGACAGAGGATCTTGGTGTGCTGCAGCCATGGGGTGACAAAGAGTCAGACGTGACTTAGCAACTGAACAAGCACCATGCACTTACGTGTCAGTTACCGTGAGAGGAAGGACAGGGGCTGGGCGGGGCTAGGAATCTACTTCCCCAAAACACACCCCACCCCCCAGATAACAATGTCTGGGGTCGGGGGACATGGAGCCTGGGGCTGTTTGGCCTCCTCTGCACCAGGGCAGACACTTCCCAGAGGGTCCCATTCTGTGTCCTGAAAACCTCCACTTGGTCAGCATCCAGCTCACTGGCCAGCAGGACAAGAAGCAGCTCCAGGCAGGGTGGATGCACGCTAGAAGATTAGGAGAAGGTGTCACAGGCGGTGCCTCTCCCAGTGAATCACCTCTGAAAGATGTCAAACTGGGCCAGCGAGTGAGGCCGGGTCTGAGATGCCGGGGAGCATTTTAGCCCTAGAAAAAGTCACAGCTCCAGCCCAGGCCCTGTGCCCAAACAGGCAAGAGCAAACTGTTGTTAAGAAAAGGCAGGCCACAGAGTAATGGAAATAAAAGCAAAAATAAACAAATGGGACCTAATTAAACTTAAAAGCTTTTGCACAACAAAGGAAACTATAAGCAAGGTAAAAAGACAGCCTTCAGAATGGGAGAAAATAATAGGAAGTGAAGCAACTGGCAAAGAATTAATCTCAAAAATATACAAGCAGCTCATGCAAATCAATACCAGAAAAATAAACGACCCAAAAAATGGGCCAAAGAACTAAACAGACATTTCTCCAAAGAAGACATACAGATGGCTAACAAACACATGAAAAGATGCTTAACATCACTCATTATCAGAGAAATGCAAATCAAAACCACAATGAGGTGCCATCTCAGGCTGGTCAGAAAGGCTGCTATCAAAAAGTCTACAAACAATAAATGCTGGAGAGGGTGTGGAGAAAAGGGAACAACACTCTTACACTGTTGGTGGGAATGCAAACTAGTACAGCCACTATGGAGAACAGTGTGGAGATTCTCTAAAAAATTGGAAATAGAACTGCCATCAGTTCAGTTCAGTAGCTCATTCGTGTCCAACTCTTTGTAACCCCATGGACTGCAGCACACCAGGCCTCCCTGTCCATCACCAACTCCTGCAGTTCACTCAAACTCACATCCATTGAGTCAGTGATGCCATCCAGCCATCTCATCCTCTGTTGTCCCCTTCTCCTCCTGCCCCCAATCCCTCCCAGCATCAGGGTCTTTTCCAAGGAGTTAACTCTTCGCATGAGGTGGCCAAAGTATTGGAGTTTCAGCTTCATCATCAGTCCTTCCAATGAACACCCAGGACTGATCTCCTTTAGGATGGACTGGTTGGATCTCCTTGCAGTCCAAGGGATTCTCAAGAGTGTTCTCCAACACTACAGTTCAAAAGCATCAATTCTTTGGCGCTCAGCTTTCTTCACAGTCCAACTCTCACATCCATATATGACCACTGGAAAAACCATAGCCTTGACTAGATGGACCTTTGTTGGCAAAGTAATATCTCTGCTTTTCAATATGCTATCTAGGTTGGTCATAACTTTCCTTCCAAAGAGTAAGCGTCTTTTAATTTCATGGCTGCAATCACCATCTGCAGTGATTTTGGAGTCCCCCCCCCCACCAAAAAAAAGTCTGACACTGTTTCCACTGTTTCCCCATCTACCTGCCATGAAGTGATGGGACCAGATGCTATAATCTTCGTTTTCTGAATGTTGAGCTTTCAGCCAACTTTTTCACTCTCCTTTTTCACTTTCATCAAGAGGCTTTTTAGTTCCTCTTCACTTTCTGCCATAAGGGTGGTGTCATCTACCATACAATCCAGCAATCCCACTGCTGGGCATACACACTGAGGAAACCAGAATTGAAAGAGACATGTGTAACCCAATGTTCATCGCAGCACTATTTACAATAGCTAGGACATGGAAGCAACCTAGATGTCCATCAGCAGATGAATTGATAAGAAAGCTGTGGTACATTCACATAATGGAGTATTACTCAGCCATTAAAAAGAATGCATTTGAATCAGTTCTAATGAGGTGGATGAAACTGGAGCCTATTATACAGAGTGAATTAAGTCAGAAAGAGAAACACCAATACAGTATATTAACGCATATAAATGGAATTTAGAAAGATGGTAATGATGACCCTATATGCAAGACAGCAAAAGAGACACAGATGTAAAGAACAGACTTTTGGACTCTGTGGGAGAAGGCGAAGGTGGGATGATTTGAAAGAATAGCACTGAAACATGTATATCACCATATGTGAAATAGATGACCAGTCCAAGTTCAATGCATGAAGCAGGGCACTCAAAGCCGGTGCACTGGGACAACCCAGAGGGATGGGGTGGGGAGGGAGTGGGAGGAGGGTTCAGGACGGGGTGGGGGGTCCCATGTACCCCCATGGCTGATTCATGTCAATGTATGGCAAAACCACTACAATATTATAAAGTAATTAGCCTCCAATTAAAATTAATTAATTAATTAAAAAAAAAAAAACAAGAAAATGCAGGCCAGCACTTGCCTCTTTTGTATGTCCTATGACAAACCCCTGTTGATCTTTTACTGTGTGCCAGGCCCTATGCTGGCATCTGACAATTCCCTGGGGAACAAGCTGCCCGGGTCTCTGTCCTCATGAGGCTCACGGTCAAATATGGGAGAAACACACACACACATATTCAAGATCATTTCCGACCGTGAAAGGACATGCCTGAGGAACCCCAGCCAGCAGTGCTGGGGATCTGACTCACAGCTGATATCTGAGACCCAGCCTGAAGCGCCCAGAGAACCTCCAGCTGGTTGAACCTTTGGCGATGAGAAGCTCACAAATGGTGTGCTGAGTGGGACAGTGGAGGAGAGAGCAGGAGAAGTCAGAGAGGGCGGGAACGTCTTGTTGGCTGAAGTCGCCAGAGTGATTTTTAGGGAAGAATTAGTGAGATCTGTGGGGGCTCCTTTTTCACGGTTGCGCCACGTGGCTCACTGTGAGTTCCCTGATCAGGGAACTCAGGGTGTGGCAGTACTAGTGCAGAGTCCTACCAACAGACAGGCATCGGAGTGAGCACAGGTGCAGCCAGGTGAGGGCTAAGTAAGAATGAGCGAGAGAAGGGCCGTCAGCGTGAAAGGGCCCGAGAAACATCCCTGGGTTTTGGTGGTGCTACCCTCACTGACTGTCAATAGGAGACAGCAGGCATCCTGAGGGGGCGCCCCTCCAGCTCGGCCTCCAAACTCGGGCCAGACCAGAGCACGCAGCTCCCCGCTTGCTCTCAGCCTGGTGTCCGGATTCCTGAGCAGCACCTGAGCTCTGTGGCCTCTCCCGTCCCATGGCTCTGCACTCGGGTCCTCCACCCCCTCTTGCCCTGACTGCTCCCCTCACCTAACAGCCTGCCTCCCCACTGCAGGCTTCCCAGACGCTGTGTCCTCTGCCTGCGGCGTCCCCCCTTCCAGCCTCCAACTTCCTGGAACAACCGCTCATCCTTCACATCTCCACAAAAACTGCTGCCTGCCTACCAAGGATGCTCCTGGCTCGCCAGCTGGGGTTAGAGGGTCTCCATCTATGCTCCCAAGCTGGACAGTGGGCATGGAGCCTGGAGCACTCGGAAAGCCTGGAGGAACTTTAGACCCGACACAACGGGTGCCTCAAAGAGTGATACCATGAGTATGATATTCTGAGAAAATGAATCTGGCCATACTGTGCCCTGAGCTCTGAAAATAATCAGCACGATCTTAGGCAAAAGTTGAACATACCAACAGCAGGTGAACGTCTGCCTGCTGGGGGTCCATTCCTCCACCATCCCTTTCTCTCATTCTCTGCCCACTAGCCTGGAAGGAGCTAATGCCACCCTGACTCCAGGAAGGGCCCAGTAGAGCAGCCCACGCCCCCACCACAGTGACTGACTCAGGGACAGGCACGAGACCCCAGGTCGGTGCAACGATACTCACTTCCAGACTCCTGCCGGCAGCATTAAGAAAAAAAGCTTGCTTTTTCGCAGGGGTTGCTAAGCTGATTGGAGGTAATGGAGCATTCTGAGAATGACACCAACCGAGAAGAAAGCAGAGACGAGACGTGAGAAGAAGCATATACTGACAACTTTGTCTGAACACCCAGACTCAGCCACAGCTTTGCTAGGACAGTGTGTTCAGTGGCAAGAGTCAATCAGATCCATTTGGGGCTGAAGGTGATTTCAGAGGAGCTTCCATCACTTGCAACCAAGAATACTAACCCACACCCAAAGGAGATTAAAATTACAGCAACGACCCAACCCAACAACAAGAAAGTTCCAGCCGTTTGTGGACTCGCAGTCCCTAGTGAAGGGGATGCTTCCGTATCGATCAGGCAATTCCATCAGCCAAGGTTCTGCTCGTCCTTGCCATTGGTCTGGCTTGCCATTGGTCTGGCTGATAAACCACCCATGATGTGCAGCAAACCACCTCTCACTATTTCAATCTGCCTCAGCTAAACCACTAACTCCATTCAGTAGACAAAGACCACAGTACACAGCTTTCCACTATTTAGCAGAAGTAAAACCCTATCTGACAAGAAAAATTCGTCTCCAGTTTGAAAGCTAGGAATGTTATGAATAATGTGGTTCAGAAAAGGTTTCCGGGTCTCTGTACTGTCTTCCAAAGTGTTCTGTATATTTCAAACTTCTCTTAAAAGTAAAGTCTATTTTAAAAAGGGGGCGGGGGAGGGCTTCCCTGGTGGCACAGTGGCTAAGAATCTGCCGGGGAAGATTCCACATGCCATGGGGCAACTAAGCTCCTGCACCACAGCTACTGAGCTTGCATTCCAGAGCCCTCAGGCCACAACTACCGAACCTGTGTGCCACAACTACTGAAGCCTGCGTGCCCGAGAGCCTGAAACCACTGAGTTGCACCCCAGAGCCCGTGCTCCACGAGAAGAGAGGCCACCTCAATGAGAAGCCCGTGCACCACAAAGAGAGAGCAGTCCCCAGTCGCCGCGGCTAGAGAAAAGCCCATGCAGCGGTGAAGACCCAGCACAGCCAGAGATAAACATTAGAAAAAAAGGAAGCGTGTTCCCAGATGCTTTGTGTGCCCCCTCCCCTAACTGTCCTTCTGAATTCATTTCAATATCTCAATCTCTCCACCCACACTGCCCCAGGTCAGGGCAAGAGTGCATTAGGAACTGCCACCTGTCACTGGTGGAATGACCGATTCGTACTGGTTTCCCACGTCCTGGGAAACCCCTCAGTCCCAGGCACCCGAGATGGCTCGTCACCCCGTGTATCAGATGAAGCCTTGTTCTGCCTCCAGCTTTGTGTCCCGTAACTGCAGCCCCACCTCCACGTTCCAGACACCCCAGGGTCCCCCTCCCACATCCTGCAGTTCCACGTGGGGCTCCTGCTTGTCCCTGACAGCTCTGCTCTGGCTGCCTCTCCCAGAAAGCACCCAAGAAGGGTTCCCCCGGAGCCCTGAATCCACAGCGACCCTCACACTTGTCACACCACAGTCACTGGCTCTCTGTCTTCCCCACCAGCCTGAGAGCTCCCTCGGGAAATGGGCTCTTCTGTGCCCACGCGCTGTTCATGGCACCGTTTACAGCTGTTTACAGCATTCTTTCCCAGGTCATTTTGGGATCTTCTAAGCCCCCCTCCAACACACAGATTGGCAGGTTCTTCAGGCTATAATATGGATTAAGCTGATCTGCCCCATCTAGGGCAGGCAACTCAGGTTTCCAAAAAGCACCCCACAGGCGCTGTGACTTAAACAATGAACCTGGGCAGTTCCCAGGATACTTCAAAGGAACCTGAATCCCTTTATCATTCCCTGATTGGCCAGATGGCCAAGATGCCCCATCGGGCAGTGAGACTCAGCCAGGCTGAAAGTCTTCCCAAACTGACTTATAGGATTTTTACTCAAAAAGACAGCATAATGATGCAAACCCTGAAGTCAAATCCTGGCTTTGATGCTTTTCGGCTGTTGTCACGTTGGGTAAGTGACTTAACATCTTCGGAACTTAGTTTTCACTCTAGAAAATGGAAACAATAATACTTCCAACAACTCATAAGACTTGTGAGGACTAAAGGAAATAACACACAGGAAGTCCTTAACAAGCACCTGGCACTGAACATGCATTCGATAATCACCAAAGTAATTTAAAAGGGCTCAGGTCGGGCAGAGTTAGGTGAGAGCCCGCAGGCACCTGGGTGCTGGCAGCACACCCAATCTCCTTCAGATAACTCACCACCCCTTCTCAGCCTCATCCACCCAGCCCCTAAATTCCTGAAATCCTTAAGCCTCTCCCTTTCCCGTCCAGCTGCCCTCCCATCTAAGATTCCCGCCTCCCTACACAGCCCCATTTTTGTCCTAGGCCGCTCTCCTCCCCATGGCCTCTTTCATCCCAACCCCGCAAAACCATTCCTCTCCACGTAATGACTCCTCCTGACTCCCACTCTTTGAGACCTACAAATATTTATTAAGTGCCTGCTCCCTGCTAGAAAGGCACAGCTGAGAATTACGGCACCACTTGTGGACGTGTGCTCAGTCGTGTCCGACTCTTTGCGACCCTATGGACTGTAGTCCGCCAGGCTCCTCTGTCCATGGGGATTCCCCAGGCAAGAATACTGAAGTGGGTTGCCATTTCCTTTTCCAGGGTATCTTCCCCACCCAGGGGTCAAACCTGGGTCTCCTGCATTGCAAGCAGATTGTTTACCATCTGAGCCACCAGGGAAACCCCTATTTTCCATTAACACTCTCCCCCAACCTCAAAAAATCCTAATCTCTGCCTGTCTGCATTGCACCTCTACCCATTCATTCATTTTTCTCTTTCTTTAAGCATCCGTCAAGACTCTATTGGGTGCCAGGCACAGAGCTAGACGTTGGGAATACAGCTTGTGAGCAAAACAAGCCCTCCTGGAAGTACCAGCTTAGTAACAGATACAAAGGTAGTAAAAACACAAGGATAGTTGCAGGTTGTGGAGATGAATCAAATGAATGAAATCAAGAGAAAGATCTAACAGAAAGGAACTGGGGCAAGGGAAGCACTTTAGGTAGGGATGTCTGGGAAGGGCTTGCCCCACTGATCAACACAGCTACCATGATTAGCTGCCTACTGTATAAGAGACACTGGCTCAATCTCTTTACACACACATTACCGAATCTTTGCACAATGTTCACCATCCCTATTTGCAGATGAGGAATCAGAGTCTCAGAGAGGTGAAGCAATTTGGCCAAGGTCACACAGCCATTCAATGATGAAATCAGGATCTGAATGCAGCCACTCTGTGTACTCTTGCTTCCCAGAACCACCTTGCCACCTACCTCCCCCTGAGCTCCACTTCTGACTCTTTATATTCCCCTAAGAAACTAGTTAGGATTTTTTTTTTTTTAATTTTTGTCCTTTACTGAGCACTGGTAGAAGCGTCCACATTTATGTACATTCTCTAACCCTACCCTCAAAACAATCGTAGAAAGCAGGTGCTGTCACTATAGTCATTTTACAACTGAAGAAACTGAGGCCTAAATTCACGCACTTAAATTCAAACCCACATCTGTCTGGCTCCAGGATCCAGACCTCTGACCCCTTAAGCGGTTCAGTCTAAGAAATACCGCCCCGGGGAAGCTTGGTGCCCATCGTCCAGCCCCGGCGAGAACGAGGTCGGCATCCATAAACTGAAATCTGCATCTGTAATACTAAGACTCTGAGAAGCGGAGCGACTTGCCCAAGGTCACATAAGAGAGGAGCTACGAGGCCGGGGTTCGAAGCTGGGCGCCCTATGTCCACAGCCATAGCTCTTAACCAGCGCACAGCCTTCCCCGAGCGCCTCCCTCGGCCCTCCGCCTCCGTTTTCACACTTCCTAGCGCCCCCGGCCGGGGTCTACGCGCCCCCAATCCCAGCTCCCGCCCCGCGGCCTCCCCATTCTGCCCCAGTACACTCACTTGAGGTGGTCCAGGGAGTGGATGTTGCGCGAAGACTTGCATGGCCCCCGCCCACCCAGCTCCGCGAGCGGCCAAACATCTCGGCGGTCCCGGCCAGTCGCTCGCCTCACGGTCTCATGCCCGAGCGGCCGGCCGGCCGGGCGCCCGTGGCGGCGGCACAAGCAGAGGAGGCAGCGGCGCGGGTGGTGGAGACACCGCCAACCACCTTCCTCCCTGGCCCACAGCCCCGCACTGACATTCAGCCGGAACCGGCCGTTCGACCGCCGCGCTTTACGGCCGCCCGCCGCGAGGAATGCCGGGAGATGCAGTTCGCTCGCGAGGCCCCCGCGGACGGGACTCTACGAAGGAACTACAAAGCCCGACGTGCATCACGCAACCGCGGGCCCGCAGCCTTGGAAAAGAGGCGGGGCGAGAGGAGGGGAGTCCGCAGTATCTTAGGGGTGGGAGGAGCCCGGAGAAATGTATCTGTGAAGATGGGTGAATGAAAGTTACCACGATATTAGCAATTATTACCCTTATGGTAGGCTTCCCTGGTGGCTCAGAGGTTAAAGCGTCTGCCTGGAATGAGGGACACCTGGGTTCGATCCCTGGGTCGGGAAGATCCCCTGGAGAAGGAAATGACAACCCACTCCAGTACTCTTGCCTGGAGAATCCCATGGAGGGAGGAGCCTGGTAGGCTACAGCCCGTGGGGTCGCAAAGAGTCGGACACGACTGAGCGACTTCACTTTCACTTTTATGATAAGAATAGCTAGCTGTTCCTCGGTATATGCTGTGTGCCACTGCCGTAAGCTCTTTACACATATTGTTATTTAATTCTCACAACAACCCTATAAGATGAGTACCTTTATTATCCCCTTTTTACCCAAGAGGAAATTGAATCACAGTGGGGTTAACTTACTCAAGATCATATAATTAGTACCTGGCAGACCCAGGATTCAAACCCAGGGCCCTTAATTTTATGCCCCAAGAAACGAAGCTGCACCAACCGGTAACAGCCTGGTTTGTCCTTCAGTCTTTTTTTCTACTTGAGTTAAAAAATAAATATTGAAAGGCCTTCAAGCACAGTGTACCAAAACTGAACGTCCTGTACTTTCAGGGAATTTCTCTGGTCTTCACCCCAAATCCATGCCATTTCCAAAACATCCACATTTTAAAAGATAAGGAAACAGCCAACTTCTTACACTAGGCCAGAAGATGTATCTTAATTTCTCTCCTGGGTTGGAAGTAGGAAATTCCATGGAGGAGATACTGCCCTGTTCACCATTCACCCTTTTCTACACCTCAGTTATTTAAGGTCTACTCTAGTCAAGGCTGTGGTTTTTCCTGTGGTCATGTATGGCTGTGAGAGTTGGACTGTGAAGAAGGCTGAGCACAGAAGAATTGATGCTTTTGAACTGTGGTGTTGGAGAAGACTCTTGAGAGTCCCTTGGACTGCAAGGAGATCCAACCAGTCCATTCTGAAGGAGATCAATCCTGGGATTTCTTTGGAAGGAATGATGCTAAAACTGAAGCTCCAGTACTTTGGGCACCTTATGCGAAGAGTTGACTCATTGGAAAAGACCCTGATGCTGGGAGGGATTGGGGGCAGGAGGAGAAGGGGACGACCGAGGATGAGATGGCTGGGTGGCATCACGGACTCAATGGACGCTGAGTCTGAGTGAACTCCGGGAGTTGGTGATGGACAGACAGGGAGGCCTGGCGTGCTGCGATTCATGGGGTCGCAAAGAGTCGGACACGACTGAGCGACTGAACTGTGTCCCATTAACTGTGCTTAGGACAGAATTGGGCTAAGGGCCAATGTTCTCCCCAATACCTAGCACAAGGTTTGCCACATAATAGGTGTTCAACAAATATCAGAGTGAATGAATGAATGAATGAATGGTTTGTTTCACCTTCAGCAGTTGGAGGATTAATGGTTTGCTCTATAATTCATTTAAAGGGGCATGAGAGAGCCATGGAGAAAAAAAGGGCAAGTTTTGGCGTCAAAACATACACAGGCCCAGCAGCTTCCAGGGTCCTTCTATTTCTCCGGGCCTCAGTTTCCTAGTCTGTAAAAATGGGTAACATACTGCACTTCCCCAGCGGTTCCAATTAAGCAACGCATGTAAAGCACCCAGCTCAGGGAGGCCTGAGATTTAAAAGTCTGGTTGAAACCGCTTTGGGAGGCACTGTGGGCAAGGTCAGTCAGTCTCCTGAAGGATGTACAAGGGGTGCCCCTGAGGAGCGGAATCAGCGAGTGGAAGAGACTCACTATTCTGCGAACTTCTTGGTTCCTGAATGTTTAACCACGTTCGTTATTATTGCTGTAAAACACGTTTTACAACATAAAAACAAGAAGCAACCCTTCGACTGCAGGTCTGACCTGCCGGGAAGTTTCTTTACTCAGCTGTCCTTGAATGTTATTATGCAGATTCCCCCCGCCCCGCCCCGCCGAGGGGTGGATCTTCCAGCAGCCAGAATCTGCAGAGACGAACGGGGCGCCGATTGATCTTCCCCACCGTGGAAAACTGCCACTTTCGGAAAGGCCAAAATTTTCACTGGTGAGGTCCAGCGCCCCCGACCTGCCTCCTTTTTCAACAGGTAAACTGAGTCCCAAAAAGGCGTGGCGCCAATACTCAAGTCCAGCAGGGTGCTGATGAAGCTCACGATTTCAAATCTTTAGCTTTTGTAGCCTTAGCATACCTCTCCGCTATAACTGTGTTCTGAGTCTTTCCCCTCCCCCTACTCTGTCGCGGAACCGCAGAGCGAATAGAGTTCGAGATCTTCCCCGAGTCCGGAATCTCGAAAGCGACTCGGAAGCCGGCGCCTGGAGGGTAGGGGCGAGACAGTATCCTCCCCCGGAAGTCTCGGGCCAATGAGCACAGGCGTCGAGCGAGCCAATGAGCGCAGGGAATGGGGAGGTGAAGAGCCAATCAGCCCGGGGGAGGGGGCGACGAGCCAATGAGCGCGGAGAGGAGGGCGGAGAGCCAATGAGCGCGGGGATGGGGGCGATGAGCCAATGAGCGCGGGGCTGCTCCGGGGGCGGTGCTCGGAACACGACCTGGAGGGCTACGCGGCGGCCGCAGCCATGGGCGCTGCGCCTTCGCGGGTGCCGGGCGGGATCAAGGACGGCCGGGAGCGGCTGAGGAGACCGTCGCCGGGACTGGCCCTTGACGCTGAGTCGCGGTGGGGAGAGTCCCCGCAGGCGCCTCGAGGGCCAGTGAGCGGGAGCCGGGAGCATCAGAGGAGCCCCGGGCAGCCGCCGGCCACTTCGGGGAGGGGGTGGGGGGCCCAGCCCGACCGCTGGAAGGGTCGACAGTGCTGTGTGGCCTCCTCTGCGGGTGGGGTGACCCGCCTGGCACCTCTCAGGGGCAGGGGCGCGTCCGCAGGGACCGACGCACATCTCTTGAGGGCACGCCGCCGAGGCCCAGGGCCGCCTGGGCCAGCCCCGGGAGCCCCTGGATGGCTGAGCTGCCCCCGCGCCGGCCGCCCGGGCGCCGCAGCGGCTGAGCTCGCCGGGATCGCCGGGCCGCCGCCGCCCGCCGCCCTCGCCGCCCGCTGCATGCCCGGCGCCCGGGTCGCGGCCCACCTGGACGCTCTGGGCCCCCTGGTCCCCTCCGTGCCGCCGCCGCTCCTGCCCTCTATGTTCTACGTGGGCCTGTTCTTCGTCAACGTGCTGATTCTGTACTACGCCTTCCTCATGGAGTACATCGTCCTCAACGTGGGCCTCGTCTTCCTGCCCGAGGACATGGACCAGGCGCTCGTGGACCTCGGCGTGCTCTCCGACCCCGGCTCGGGCCTCTACGACGCCGACTCGGAGCTCGACGTCTTCGATGGTTACTTGGAGTAGGCTCGTCTGCCTTCCCCCGCCGCTCTCCCCACGACCCGCAACCGTCGGCGCGGACCGGGGCCCAGGTCATGCAGCTGCTGTTGATTGAGGGCACCGCCTGGCCAGGGATGGGACCTCCTGGACGAGGCCCGCTCCGGCCTCCGAGGCCTGTAAGTGCCCTCTCTGCGCAGGATGAGGGCGGGCTGGGGCGCTGGCGAGGAAGAGGGAGGCAGCCCAAGCCGGACACACACCCCTCCCCCAGGCCTCTGATGTCTCAGTCCAGGTCTGTTTAGATGACGGGAACGGCTGGATTTTTCTTGGTCCTTAGTTAGGGCTGGAAGGCTTCCCCTAGCGAAGGTGACAGCTGTTGAGGAAGGGAAGGGACGCAGGACGCAAGTGGCTTCCTGGTTAGCCTTAGTAGCAACTTCACAGCTTAGGGAGAAAGCTTTTGCACCCAAGTCCATTTGAGGCAGGCCTGTCAACTCCCCATCCCCCCCACCCCCCCATCCTTAGCCTGCATCAGTGGTGACCTTGCCTTTTGGGAGATTCCCACTACTTCTGGAAGGATGAAGACTTGCAGTGTTAAAAGAGGGAGGAAGCCAGGCACTGATCACCTTTGTCCTATGGCCCCTTGGAGGACTGGGTGAGGACTTAGAGCAAGGGTTCCCAGCTGACGCTGTGAGAGGAGAAACCTTCAGCAACGAACCCTGTACTTCCTTTGGCGTTGGCTAGGCTCCCGTTTTGGAGTCAGGTTTCAGGGCGCCCCAGCTCATCAGTTCCGCAGCTTGAATCTGCAGGGGCTGCCAGTTTCGCAGGCTGCTTTCACAGACGAGGCCAGCTGGGGCTTGGTGCTGCGGTGGCTTTGCCTGCTGTGTTTGCAAGGCACACTCAAGGGTCTTGGGGACCAGCAGGAGAAGGAACTACAGGATCCTTGCACTGAGGTGTTAAAGCCCTGCCTCTGGGCTGCCACCAGAAAGCTGTGTCCGGCCCCACCTTGTGTGTTGGTGGGAGGGAAAGGAAGATCAGGCAAGGAGGAAGACGTGGCCAAAATCACGGCCGGGAAGAGAGGCAGCAGGCTTAGATGAGAGAGGCTCTGGTGAGGGTTCAGGGGACGTGCAGGAATTTCTCAGCTGAGCCCTTCAGCTGGATGTGCTAGTCACTGTCCTGAGTGGCAGTGGCAGGGGACACTGAGGTGATGGGCAGGGGCTCCTTTTAGAAATCGGGTGTTAATGCCACTCACCCTAAGCATGCTGCGTTTACCCCTTCCTCTTGCCTGTCTTAGCCTAGATGACCATAGTCAGAGGGTGATGCAGGACACACTAGCAGTGTCAGCCTGGGGGGTGACAGTGAGATTTCTTCGAAGAAAGCGTTATTTGGGCTCAGGGAGACCTTAGCAAGAGCCAAGTGCCCGGTGGAGCGTGTGTCGGCTGCCCTGCATACCTATCTGGTTGGGCGGCCTGCCTGCCATCCATCCATCGCTTTGTTCTTTTCTTGAGCAGATGTTTACCCAGTACCTAGTGTGCTTGGGTGAACACAGTGAACAAAACAGACTCAGACCCAGGCCTCTTGGCACTCGGTGAGAAAGACAAGCAGGTTCCCAACAAGACAGATTTCTGAGAGCTACAGTAGAAAGGCGCGACATCCTCTGTTGTGTTCACTACTATTTCCTCGCTTAGAACAGCTCCTGGCATCTAGTAATTGCTCAGTAAATGCCTGGATAAGTGAAACAAGACTGGGAGATGGGCTGCTTCAGACACGGGGTTCAAAGAAGCCTTCTCCAAAGAGGTGACACCTTTGAGCTGAGCCCTAAATTGATGGAAGGAGCCACACGTGATGATCTGGAGAAAAGCAATCCAGGCCTAGGGACCCACTAGTGCCAAGGTCGTGAGGTGGGAGAGAGCTGGTTCTTCCAACAACTGCAGGGAGGCCAGTGTGACCGAACAGCCCCAAGAGAGGTTAGTGGGGTGAATGGGGCCAAATCATTCAGGACCCAGGAGGCCACAGCCACAAGCAATGGGAAGTCATCAGAAGGTTTTAGGCAGGGAAGGACACAGTTCTGGTCCACATTTTGCAAAGATAACTGGTGATTGTGGGCAGGATGAGCCATAAGGGCAAGTGTGGAAATTGGGAAGCCAGTTAAGAACTGGTTAGTTGCTCAGGCCAGAGGTGATGGAGGCTCGGAAGAGGCAAAGTTGGTGAAGATAGAGAAACAGAGCAAGAATGCCTTTTGGAGGTAGAACCTATGGTATCCACTCAGAACCTGTACTGAGTGTCAATGATATACCACGCCTGGTTCTAGGCCCTTTGTGTATTCATTCATTGGGTCATTCAACAAATGTTAGCCCTGCCTGCTGTCACACGTTGATTGCTGGGTGGCTAAGATCCCCTGGAGGAGGAAATGGCACCCCACTCCAGTATCTTTGCCTGAAAAATCCTATGGATAGAGGAGCCTAGTGGACTACAGTCCATGGGATCGCAAAGAATCGGACGCAACTGAAGCACTGAGCACGCATGCGCACACGCTCTCCTGCCAAGCCCTAGAGATCCCAAGATGAATCCCCACCCCCAACTAAGCCTTTGACTTACAGTTAGTGCAACTTGGTGATGAATGTCTTATTTTATCTCTTCACCACATCAACTGCAACACTTCCCATTCCAAATGAAAACATTGGCACTCTCTGGACCAAAAAGCGAAGCCCAAATGCTTTGGCATACTTTGCAGCCAACACTGAGCAGAAACACCAGGAAGTGTATCTCAAGGACACCTTTGCAAAGCTTTTCAAGTGACAGGGCCTGACTCCAGCAGGTGGGGAGGCCCGGGGCTGTGGGAAATATTGGTGCCTGGAGAAATGGTGGGAACCAGGCACAGCGTGCCTTCTTGCTCAGTCCCAGATCCAAGCCACGGTGGCCTAGGTCCCAAAGACAGAAGCCCAGACTTCAGCTGGGGAGGGGCGGCTAGTAGCAAGCAAAGCCTGTGGGACAGATGGAAGATGATCTGACTGCACCTCCTCTGCTGGCCCCTTTCATAAGCAGAACACCAGTAGTCAACTCTTGCTCCTTCTCGCTCTTTCTCAGGGAGACAGTCTCCTGTTGCACACAGGCCAATCCAGGAAACACTGACCAAGGATGTGGGCTCACCAGGCATGGGGACTAGAGTGATCTCAGGATGAAAGGTGCACTCATTTTTGCTCCCTCTCTTTTTTTCCACATTACTCAGTTTCTCAAATGCTTGTTGAGCACCTATTTAAGGAGGCAGTATTCAGCTTCCCCAGGTGCCTCAGTGGTAAAGAATCCACCTGCCAGTGCAGGATACTCAGGTTTGATCCCTGGTTTGGGGAGATCCCCTGGAGGTGGACGTGCCAGCCCACTGCAGTATTCTTGTCTGGAAATCCCATGGACCAGGAGCCTGGTGGGCCACAGTCCATGGGGTCGCAAAGTGCCTAGACTCAAGTTGACCTATGTTCAAATACCAATCCTAGTTGTGACCTTGGGCATGCTACAGTACCTCCCCAGGTGTCAGATTCCTCTTCTGCAAAGCAGGGATCATAATCTACTTCGTTCTGAGGATTGAATGAGGCAGATGTAAAGCTCTTAGACCTCCCCCTATGTGTGTGACACATGAAAACTAACGGCCCTTGTGAATGTAAAAACCTGCATGTACCCTCAAGTATGCATATTTATATCCCACGATGAGCACGGTCTTCACTTGTGACTCAGCTGGTAAAAAATCCACCTGCAATGCCGGAGACCTGGATTCCATCCCTGGGTCGGGAAGATCCCCTGGAGAAGGGAATGGTAACCCACTCCAGTATTCTGGCCTAGAAAATTCCATGAACTGTGTAGTCCATCAGGTAGCAAAGAGTTGGACACGACTGAGCAAATTTCACTTTCTCTTCTTTCATGAGCAAGAGAGGTCTGGCTGCCTAAGTGCTGGGCGGGTCCGGGTCTGGACCACCAGGACAGACTTCCCACTGCCTGGCTGGTCTGGGACCCTCAAGAGACCTCTTCTGTCGCCCCGTGGTCTTTAAGGCCGCCCGATCTGGAGAGCCGTGGCTGTGGTTTTCCTCAAGTATTCTTCGTTGCCCAGGAGCGGGGACTGGGGACCAGGCACTCCTTCCTGGGAGAGAGGGCCGCTGCAGCTGGCCCAGGCACTGGGGAGAGTACTTACGTCCCAGTGGTTCCTCTGCGGAGGCAGCTTAGTTGCATTGATTTGTCCTGGTTCCTGATGAAAGCAGCTTCTGCCTGCCAGCACTCTCCTAGCGCGGAGGAAGAGGAAGTGCTCTGCACTGGAAATGGAGAAACTGGAGAGCGTTGCTGCCCGAGTCAGCATAGCCTGGGGGAGGCCAGGTTGGGAGCTAAGGGTAGGCGGACTAGGTCTGCTTATCACAGGGTTTCCCAGATATCAGTTTCTGACTGCTGCCACAGCTCCTCCCTGACCCGCCTGCCCTGGTCTCTTGTTGGCAGTCTGTGGCCTGTGCCATCAGCAGAACACTCAGGCTGGCCATCTGGCCTCCCTGCTCCGAAACCCAAACCTCCTTCCGGGATGCACACAATAGGTTCAGATGGTGGGAGGCCGTGGTGGAGCTCCGGGGAGGGGTCAGGGCGGATGGGGGAGCCACGTGGGAGGGAGACAAGTGGTGGTGACGTGGGAAGACGGGTGCCCCCCAGGCCCTGCTGCCTCCAGCTCTGTGCTGCCCTGAGGCCCCATGGGAAATGTGCTGGCCACCCCACTGGACAGGCGAAGACCCCCGGATGTGTCTCAAGACAGCTGAGGTGCCAGGGGCCCCATTCCCTCATGCCTGAGTTGTGCAAACTGGAGATTTCATCCGAGGGAAACCCTCACAGCCCTTGCCTCTGTTTCCTGAACTCAGAATTGAGGGCTCCTGTCAACTTGAGCGTTGGTATCCCTGGTTTATGTGCCGTCCCCCTCTCCTGGGACTTGTGAAAGCATAGTTCACTTTTGGGAAACCAAGACCACAATAAAAAGGACAGTCAGCTGCAACCCCCATGTCTCAGAGAAAGAAACTGAGGCCTGGAAAAGGCGGGAGTGAGGGACCAGGGGTACAAAACTAGCAACTTTATTGAAATAATTTCACAATTATACAAGTTGCAGAGAATTACCATATATACTCCACCCAAATTCACCAAGTGCATGCATTCATATTTGCCGCGCTTGTTCATGTCTACAGAATGCTACTCTGCACATGCACGTGTATATATGTACATGCTTCCATGTATGTGTATATACGTGTACGTGTGTGAATATTTTTCTGAACCATTTTTGAAAACAGATTGCAGATATGTTCGTTTACTCCCAAATATCTCAGTGTGTATTTCCTTAGAATGAGGGCTTTTACTTAAATCATCACAGTACTACTGTCAAAATCAACACAGTTAATGTTGATAACACTCTTAGGACCAGTCAGAGCGTGACTGTTCAGATTTCACCAGTTGTGCCAATAGTGTCCTTTCACAGTGAAAACAGGGAGGATGGGAAGGGAGTTGAGGCCCAGGAGCCAATCCCAGGTCACCCTTGTCATCCCCCGTCATGTCTCTTAAGCTGTCTTTAGTCTGAACGGTCCCTCGGTCTGTGTCTTTCGTGACACTGACATTTCTGAAGCATACGAGTCTGGTATTTTGTAGACTGTCTCTCAGTTGGGATTGTCTGATGTTTACTCCTGAGTTTAGCTTCAGATAGTGCTTCAGATAGTGTACTTTTTGGCAGGAATACCACAGGGAAGTGAGTATGTGTCCTGAGTACGTCATATCAGGAGACGTGGTGTCTGTCAGCCTCATTACTGGAGATGTTAGCTCTGATCACTTGGTTAAGGTCTTGCCTGCCACCTCTTTGCTGCAGAGTTCCTGTTCTTCCCTTTATAGTTTATGAAGAAGTATGTTTGTCCTAGTGCTTAATTTCTTAAAAATCTGTCTTTTTTCATGTGAATTTATTTTTAAAAGACTGTTTATGTCACTGAAAGAAAACCAGCATCACTTGGCATGGATAAAAATACTAAATGCCAAAGTCATTAACTTCTGGACAAATACTAAAGCCAGCTAAAGGCACAGGGCCCCCAGCTCATTGTCAAAAAGTCAAGTTAGCAACTGTCGTGTGATAAACTCTAGCATCAAAGTGGAACTTTCTTCTTCAGGTAATCATAAGGGTTGGCCAAGAACCAAAAACCAGTCACAGGCTTCCTGGGTGTCTCTCAGGTTTATCCCAGGCCATCTCTGTGGACCCCCTAAGACTGGTGCTTAGAGGCTTTGCAGTCAGATTTGGGTTTAAGTCCCAGCTAGACTAGGGCCTTCACTTCCCCAAGCCTCAGTTTCCTTCTCTGTAAAATGGGGAAGATAGTGGTCCCTGTTGAAGGGCTCAAATCTGCCTGCCAGTGCAGGAGATGCAAGAGACGAGGGTTCAATCCCTGGGTCAGGAAGATCCCCTGGAGGAGGAGATGTAACCCACTCCAGTATCCTGGCCCAGAAAATCCCATGGACAGAGGAGCCTGGCGGGCTACAACCCAATGGGTATCCGAGAGTCAGACACAACTGAGCTGTGAAAGCAGTTGAAGGGCTCTTGCACGTTGGGTGAGATGGTGGTGGTCCCATAGTTGATTCTTGATCAGTGATGCCATCGGTGGTGGTGGTGTGTCAGACCCAGAGCAGGTCGGCCCAAGAAGCATTCCCCTTTCTCGGGCCCCCTTCCTCTGTGTGGGGGCCAGTTGTCAAGGAGGGCGTGTCTGTTGGGCAGCCTCTGAAGCAGTCCGAGGGTGGTGGTAACTGGTGCCCAGGGAGCCAGGTGATGCTGGTATCCTCGTAGCTGGCAGCCCCTGCCCCAAGCCTGGAGGTGGCTGGGACCTGGTTCCAGTGTCAGTCACCCCCTGAGGGGTCAAGCTCCATTCCTGGGAGTCCTTCCTGCCTGGGGCCTTGGCTCGGTGGTTGTAAATAACTGTATTTCCAGTTTCCCCTGAGCGTCACCCCATGAAACAGGTGAGGCAGGGCTCATTAGCTCCATTAGACAGGGCGGAAAACTGAGGCTTGGGGAGGTTCAGGGACTTGCTCCAGACACCCTGCCGTGAGGGGGCCGCGTGGCACCTCCTGGCCACTCTCTCAGTGCTCCCAGTGAGGCCTCATCAGCAGGCGTCCCTGGGAGGCAGTGAGCACACAGAAGCCTAGTGCAGGCCGGCTGTCGATGCCCTGCCACCTCTTGGGCACTTGCTGCTTTGCACTTTGGAGCAGAGGAACCCGGCCCAGGCTCCCTTTTTGCAGGCCAGGAGTAACTGGCTAGAATTAATGGTTTCACTTTTAGCATTTATCTGTTGCTTTCTGTTAGGACAGATGGTCTTATTTTTTTCATTTGCGATAGTGACATAAAGATTGCTTTTAAAATTGTGGAATTTGCCAGGGAGAAACAGGCCAGTAGTTCAAGTGGTTCTTGGCTGTGTAAGGACTCAGAAGGCCTCATGGAGCCTGGGGCACGGCCAGCTGGAGGTGCTCCTGATGAGGAATCACCACAGAACCTGTGCTTGAGGGGCATCAACCGCCAACTTAGAAACCAGCATCCAGACACTCTGAAGGGCCAGGACCCTGGCTTCCCCCAGGAGCCTGGACCCAGGCAGACAGGCGAAGTCTCCTTCGCCCTCCCGCGTCCAGCCACGCACTCATCCACCAGACACAGCAGAGGCCTTCCTGTGCGCAGCCTGGTCCTGAAATGGCAGTGGAGACCCTGGGCAAGTCATACCCGCTGGCATGTTTTATGGCTTTCATTGGCTGGTACGTACGTGGAGAAGGAGGAATGGGCAGTGGGTGCCCAGCAGGCAGGGTCTTTTGGAGGATGGAAGGGTTACCCCTTTAGAAGACCCCCTGCACCTAGGGATTCCCCCATTTCCAGCCTGTGTGTTTTCTAGCTGAGAGCAGGTGGGGACACAGGGGAGGGGCTGTGTGTGCTGGGTATCGCAGGCATTCCACCAACACAGTTTCATGTAATCCTTGTAACAAACAGCTAGCAGTTTGTTTCAAATGGGGACACAAGCCCAGAGAGGTCAGGTGACTTGCCTGAGGTCACACAGCCAGGAAGGGGCAGAGCCTGAAGGACTGGAGACTGGCCAATTCCAGACCTTACCTGGGCTATCCCAGAGGAGCAGGAGAGTGGGACAGCCCAACTGCACAAAGAATCTTCTTCCAACAAGTTCAGAGCATCGCCCCATCATCACCCTGAAGACAGATCTCAAAGCGTCTCCCCACAGATAACCAGAGTGAGACATTGCTGCTTAAGATGAATTAAGTGCCCAACTATCATTCTGATGACAAACCAGCCAGCCAGCCATTCCTTCTGTCCAGCTCTGGGGAGTGGCCTGGAAGGAAAGGTTACAGTTTCAGAAAGAGAGAACACTCAAAGCCGATAGCTGATGAATTGTCGGTCATGCTCTAAGGATGTCAGGAGGTGGAAGAACCCACTGCCTGGACTCTCTAAGCTGCTGCCTCGGAATGTTCTCAGCCTGGGCTTCTGATGCCAGAGAAAAGAAATGAACCAGCTTCCAAGAGGAACTGAGAAAGACGATGGGGTCAGACCACAGAGCTTCACATCCTGGCTCTGCCATTTCTGAGCTGTGTGACCTTGCTTGGCTAACTTAACCTCTCTGAGCCCCATCTGAAATTCAGGGATGATGGTCCTCCTTGGCTCCACCTCCTGGGGTGGTTTTGAGGAGTGAATGAGCTAAGCCATGAGTTGCAGCAGATAGTACAAGATGAGCACAAGTGCTTGATAATTTGTCAGCTGGTTTGCTGTGAGACCAGACTTGCAAGTCAAAGAAACGAGGAGGTTGGTCTCTGACAGAAACAGTGTGTGGCACAGATGAGAGGAGCCAGGACATCCTCCCACCAATAGAGGCCTGGGGCCACACCTCTGTCCTCAATGTGCTGTGTGACTTAGGACAGGTCACTGCCCTCTCTGGGCCCCTTCATTCTCAGGAGTGACCAATTCAGATCAGGGTCTCCCAAACCTCATGATACCATCAGCAATTTTTGCCATATTTGCTCACTGCCTGAACTGTTATCCGAACTGTTATTTATGCAGTTAACACAAGTTAAACATACACAAGTGTTAGTCGTTCAGTCGTGTCCGACTCTTTGTGACCCCATGGACTATGGCCCGCCGGCTCCTCTGTCCACAGGATTCTCCAGGCAAGAATACTGGAGTGGGTAGCCACGCCCGTCTCCAGGGGATCTTCCTGATCCGGGGATGGAACCCCGATCTTTTGCACTGCAGGCAGATTCTTTACCATCTGAGCCGCCGGGGTTATGCAGTTACTGTCTTCAAACCAGAGGCTCTCTTTTTAAAGTGAAATTAACATGGTGGGAAGAGAGGATCTTTATGGTATTACTATCAGAAAGGGAAGACTGGCATCATTCTCCATAAATAGAAGGTGACCCTGCAGATGAACAATGAGAACAGAGGGCGTTAGTGAATTCTACTGGGAGCTGGCGCCTGAGCCTGGCCTTCCGGAAGTTAAAACATGTGACTAGTCCCACTAGCCAGACTGACGCTTGCCTGGGACTTACGTTGTTTGCAGTCATGAGCATCGGGAGGGGAGTGAGACCCTGTTCCAAGTGGGGGTCCCATGTTCTCTAACAGCCCTTGCCCCCAAATCTGAAATGGGCTCAAGTTCAGTCCCCTGCCTTGGAGAGTGTGCTGTGAGCCCTGGTAATGCTGAGCTGGAATAAACAATCTGCTCTGCTTTCCTGGATGTCAGAGGTCTGGGGAGCTCCATGCTGACCACCACAGGGGACCCCAGAGTCCCCATGGGGAAGGGAGGTCTGCAGAAGGTGGGCTCCTGGTGGGATGGGAGGGGAACTCGTGAACACTTTTCTGGAAGATGAAGCTCTCCGATGCGCTGGTTGCAGCCCCGGCTTCCCCTCTGGCCTGCCAGGTCCCGGGTCATCAGTGGGAGCCAGGGACGGTCTCTTGAGCAGTGAAAGGATGTGTTCCTAGCTGAGGCCTAGGAGATGAATCTGCCGAGGACACAAGAAACTGACCTGATGTGGCCGCTGCTAACCTCCCTGTGTCTCTCCCAGGGCTGGGCTTCCCAGATGGCACTCGTGGTAAAGAACCCACCTGCCGCTGCAGGGACACAACAAATGCAGGTTTGATCCCTGGGTTGGGAAGAGCCCCTGGAGGAGGACATGGCAGCCCACTCCAGTGTTCTTGCCTGGAGAATCCCGTGGACAGAGGAGCCTGGTGGGCTGTGGTCCATAGGGTCGCAAAGAGTCAGGCACGACTGACTTAGCTTGGCATGCGTGCACTCATGACCAGCCTTCAACCCCTTTCCACCCCAAACCAAACTACAGGAGCTTCTGAGACCTGGTCACCAGTCCTCTCACTACCTGGCGTGTCCTTCATACACACCTTTCCCCATACTCGGCTCTGTCCATTCCCTGTGCTTCCTCCTGGGTCAGCATGTTACCTTGGGCTGCAATTGCTCCCTAGAGTGCAGAGACTACACTCATCTCGGTCCCCAGTGCCCAGGTCAGGCCCTGGCATACATGGGCATAAGATTATGTAGTGTTTAAAATCTCCAGTGGAAAAAATCCTGAGCATCCTTAAACAAGTTTCTTACTCCATCTGAACCTTAGTGTCTTCATCTATAAAATGGAATCATAATAGTACCTAACTCCTGGGGTGTTAGGAGTGTTGAATGAAATGACCTCAGTGATGCTCCATCTCAGGTGTGCAATCCCCAGGAGCTGACCGAGGAGCAAACAATTCCAGTGCACATTGTGTATTTGGGAGGTGGTCTAGGGGCTTCCCAGGTGGCACAAGTGGTACAGAACCCACCTGCCAATGCAGGAGACATGAGATCTCCTGGGTCGGGAAGATTCCCCTGAAGGTGGGCATGGCAACCCACAGTAATATTCTTGCCTGGAGAATCCCATGGACAGAGGAGCCTGGCAGGCTACAGTCCATAGGGCCTCAAAGAGTTGGACACGACTGAAGCAACTTAGCATGCTGTGCCCAGGAATTAACTGATGTGGAGTGGGGCAATGAGACTGGGAAGGAATGTATCCTCTAGTAGGTCACCTCCACGGCTCAGGTCACCTCCTCAGTCCTGCTCAGGAGCTCTGGGAAGCAGTGTAATGGAGAATATAGCTCAGGGTCGCTCCAGCCACCACATGAGAGCTGGAAGGGTGAAAGTGTCAGGCTCTCAATCACATCTGCCTCTGTGACCCCATGGACTGGAGCCCACCAGCCTCCTCTGTCCATGGGATTTCCCGGGCAAGAATACTGGAGTGGTATCATTCCATTCTCCAGGAGATCTTCCCAGCCCAGGGATAGAACCTGAGTCTCCTGCATTGCAGGCGGATTCTTTACCACCTGAGCCCGCAGGGAATGAGGTATTGATTCCCAGCTTTCTGGCCTTCACTGGTTGGAAGGCAGCTGAGGAAAGATACTGGCTCTGCCTGCACTTGCAGCCTATAGCCCAAGCAGGCTCTGGAGGCAGAGAGGCCTCAGGCAAAGAGGCGGGTCCCTGCAGCTGGAAGCTGCCAGGTTAGGGTGCCTTGGGAGGGTGGTGGACAAAGTTGGGTTGGCACCCACACTCTGCCTAGGGTGCAGAGTGAAAGCTCAGGAGGTGGTACCTGCCCTGAGGGCAAACTGTCTCCATCTTAATCACTGTCCCTGTGCCAGCCTCGCCTCCCGCAGGTAAGCAACTTCAGGCAGGTCCCAACTTCAAACAGAGGTCTGAACCTCTTTCTTAGCCTATAAAGTGGGGAGATTCATGGTTCTCAGCCGAAGCAGTTCTGTCCCCTAGGGTGGCCCTAGGAAATGGGGTGAGTGAGCATTTTGTCCTTTGGGACCAAGGATGCTGCTGTATACCCCAGAACAACCCACCTGCCATGTCAGAGAATTGTCCTGCCCCAAATATCAGTAACTCCTGATGAACAATAACACATGTTTAATGTGTAAGTTTTTTAATTATTATTTTCCTAATATTTATTTTAATTTGGCTGCATCGGATTTTGGGGCATGTAAGATCTTCATTGCCCAAAGTGTGTGTGGGTTTACTTGTCCCACGGCGTGTGGAATTTTAGTTCCCCAACCAGGGATTGAATCCATGTCCCCTGTATTGGAAGGTCAATTCTTATTAACCCCACCAGGGAAGTTCTGATGTCTGAGTTTTATGTGATGCTTGATGACATTTGCAGAAGTAGTCTGAGCCGGCATCAAAGGTGGTGAGACTCAGAATTGGGGCAGGACTCGGGGCTGTAAGCAGGATGGGCATGGGAATGTGAGATGCTGCAGGCACAGCTGGACCCAGAGAGAGGAGGGGTCAGGAAACGAGGACCCGCGGGGAGCCAGGTGAGGAGGATGCTGTGCCCTGGGAAGACGGGCCTGGCGGGGCTGCTGAGTAGCTTGGCTGTGGCCACTGCCTTCCTGTAGGCGACGAGGCATCTTCCCGTCAGGGTGGGAGCTGCTGCCAAGCCCTGCCCACTCCCTGGAGCTCATGTCAGCCAGCTGAACCCAGGCGACCCTGAGCAAGCTACCTCCCTCCTTCCTCAGCTCCCGAGATGCCCCTCCTGGGGATTTTCTGCCGGAGTGAGACAGCCCTTCCTCTCCCTGGTGAAACTGCGCTGCTTCTCCAGCCTGGTGCTTAGAAACCAGACACATTAATTAAAATTTTTTAATAAAAAATCATAGAGGACTTCCCTGGCAGTCCAATGGTTAAGACTTCTCCCAGTGTAGGGAGTATGGGCTCAATCCTTGGTTGGGGAGCCAAGATCCCACAATCCCCACCTTTTGTACTAAGTCCTGTCCGACTCTCTGCGACCCCATGGTCTATAGCCTGCCAGGCTCCTCTGTCCGTAGGGTTTTCCAGGCAAGAGTACTGGAGTGGGTTGCCATTTCTTCCTCCAGGGGATCTTCCTGACCCAGGGGTCGAACCTGCCTCTTCTGCATCTTTTGCACTGAAGGCAGATTCTTTACCTCTGAGCCACCAGGAAGCCCTAAGACTCCACATACCTCCTGGCCCAAAAAACCAAACCGTCAAACAGAAGCAATATTGTAACAAATTCAACAAGGACTTTAAAAATGGTCCACGCCCAGAAAAGAAAAAAAAAAGTCACAGGACAGCAGCGCCAGCCTAAGGTCGAGGTTCCTGGTGGTTCCCCAAGTTCAAACCTCTTGGTGGATGGGGTCAGGTCAGTGCTTCTGTGCTAGTAATGCCCCTTTGTCCCCCTTGCCAGGCCTGCTCCCCTCGAAAGCTCCGTGCCAACAGAGAGGTTCCAGTCCAGGCCCAGGACGGTGAGACAGAGAGATTGAGAATGGACGCCAAGGTCCAGGAGGCACGTGCCCCCGCCCAGAGGGTGAGGCAGGGGTGCCCGGAGACCTCGGCTGCCTGCGGCATCGTGCACACAGCCTCGCCCTGGCTTCCGGCCTTCCGCCATCTCAGTGGATGTTTACATGAACCCAGCCAGAGTCAGCCTCCCTGCTTTCCACCCCCGGCTGCATCTGCTTACCCCACTTAACCTTGGGAGAGAGAGGACACGTCATACACGAAAGCGACTCCCAGCTCTGTTTGATGCCAGTGGAGCTCTAAGCCCTATGGGATCTGTCCCAGGCCGGGCTTAGATGCAGCGACTGCTTCAGAAGGAAAAGAACACCTGGGGGGCTGAGGGTGGGGTTTGGACTCATTCAAGTTGTTTGCTTGCCATCAAGTTGCCAGAACTGATACTTTGTGCCAGGGGTGGGGACAGCCACTCCTCCGGCCAGAAATATTTTTTGAAAATGTGAGTGGTATGAATACTTGACTTCGATAAACCTGTAAAAGCAATACTTAGGAGGCTAACTTCTTTCAATTAAAAAATGTATGCAACTCCAACCCCTCGGGGCCCTGCCTTTTTTTCCTGCCCCCCCCCTTTGAGATTTGGGGAAGGAGTCCTTACACAGAACCTCTGATAAAAGAGCAGAAGAGTCAAGACCTCCACAGTTGGAGATCCAGTGGGGCTTGGATGGTCTATCCAAGCCGGGCTGGTGTGGGAGTCCCACCTGGGCCCCTTCCTGGCATCCACAAGCCTCTGACAAGCCAGGACCCACCTTGGGTGTGGTGGGAAAGGCCTGATGGCCAAGCTGAAAATCAGGCCTGAATCCCAGAGAAGCTGGAGGTGGGGATCTCCTGTGTTGGGCGTGTGGTGGTGATTTTTAGTGGTTGTGTCCGACTCTTGGCACCACCATGAACTGTCGCACACCAGGCTCCTCTGTCCATGGTATTTCCCAGGCAAGAATATACTCCAAGAAATCCCATTTCCTTCTCCAAGGGATCTTTGCAACCCAGGAATCAAACCTGCATAATTCCTTACCGCTGAGCAACCACTTGGCACCTGGTAGACCTCCCCTAGAGATGAGGGGAGTGAGCGGATAAAGGAAAGAGCAAACGGCTGACTGAAGTCAGGTCCACTTGCAGCAATTCTCTCCAGTTTGCAGAACACTTGATGCTTTGCAAAGTACCTTCATGTACAGACCGTGTTTAACAAGGAGTGGCTGGTCAGCTCCATTCTACGGGTGAGGAAACAGGTGTGGGAGAGGAAGGGCCTTCGGGTGATTCTAAGAAAGGGTGCAGAGAGGTGCGGACAGAAGACTTTGAGAGAAAGGAGCAGAAGGAGGGAGACGTTTCTTTGGGGGAGAAGCCTAAAGGGAAAAGCAAATGTTTAAAAGTGCATGGACAAGACTTCCCTGGCAGCCCAGTGGTCAAGACTCTGCTTCCAGTGCAGGAGACATGGGTTGGATCTCTGGGTTGGAAGATCCCCTGGAGAAGGAAATGGCAACCCGCTCCAGTATTCTTGCCTAGGAAATCCCATGGACAACAGAGCCTGGTGGGCTACAGTCCATGGGATCGCAAAGAGTCAGACATTAAAAAAAGAGACATGACTAAGCGACTGAACAACAACATATATATACAATTTAAATGCCTTAAAAAATAAATAGGACGTCCCAGGTGGCACGGTGGTGAAGAATTTGCCTGCCAATGTAGAAGACGCACAGTACATGAGTTTCATCCCTGGGTTGGGGAGATCCCCTGGAGGAGGAAATGGCAACCTGCTCCAGTATTCTTGCCTGGGAAATCCCGTGGACAGAGGAGCCTGGTGGGCTACAGTCCATGGGTCACAAGGAGTCAGACAAAACTGAACACCAGTGCATGCACACATCTCATTTTAAGTCGTCACTATGAATAATTATAGCCTCTGATCTCATTTTGTTACCCGTGAACACACCAAAAGCAGCGGGGATGGTCATGCCCACCTCACCTGATTGAAGGGTGCTGTAGATGCCTGGATCAGGAGGAGACTGTCCTGTGGTTGCACATGTGGGAGTTTCGTGGAGTCCACAAAGCCCACACGTGCAGGGACACTGTGAGGGGTTATGCCCCAGTACAAGGCTGGGTGCCCTAAGCCCCCAGGGCATATGGGGCCTTCCTTCCTTAGGGGGCTTCCCCTAAGTCGGAAGGCACCACCTTTCTGCGAGGACATCCAGCTAGACAGCTGGATCAGAATCCCTCTGATGCTCTTGACCCTCAACCCCTACTCGCTGGGAAGACGGGGAGAGTCTGGGAGCCAGGCAACCAGACTGGGGCACAGGCAGCTCCCACAGCCGCCAGGAGAGAGCAAGCTGTCCCAAACCAGGGCTTCCGACCGAGCAAGCCACGCTCCAGTGAAAAACACCAACCAATCTGGCAGTTCTCTATGTAGACAGCAAAGCTGCCAGGTCCCTTGCAGGCTCGCCACGGCCAGGGCCCAACGCCAGCTCAGCTAAGCAGCAACTCCCAGGATAGAGTGGCGGGGCAGAGACAGCAAAATACCAGGTAAAGCTCACAGTGCTTCAACCTTGTTGACCACCGAGTTGTGAAGTTTCCAATGAAGGGGAGGAAGCCGTAGAGAAAATCCTTTCCCCAAAGACAGGGCTGGAGCCAAAGTGGACTCTGCTGTGTGTGGATGGGTGGGTGGGGGTGGAAGGCTGGAGGGATCTGGGGAGAGGAGGAGGGCAAGGGTCCTAGTCAACTGGCCATAGAATATGGCAGAAGTGATGCTGTGTGACAGCCAAGGCTGGCTTATAAAAAGGACACGATTTCTCCCCGTGGTCTCGGTCTCCCCCTCCCAACCTCTCTTCCTGTTGGCGTGATCACCCTTCAACCCAGCCACCAGGCGTGAAGAAGGCCTCACCTGGAGAGGCCCCTGCCCCACTTCCTTAGAGGCACCGAGGCCCCCAGTCAGCAGTCAGCATTAGGTGCCAGGCATACGAGAGACGGAGCCTTCAGACGACCCCAGCTGACCGGGAGCAGGGCAGAGAGACGAGCAGTCCCCGCCAAGCCCTGCCCAAAAGACAGATGCTTAAGAGCAGAATAAATATCGGTGTTGTTTTAAGCCACTGTGTTTTGGGGGTGGCTTGTGATGCGTTAGCCAGAAGAGTGTGCATCCCAAATTTAGTAATCACAACATAAACACAGGACCTGCCTGTGGGATTAAATGACAGATTTTTATGTAGTGAAAAAAACAAAACAAAACAGGAAATGGAGGTAAAAAAGCGAATGTGGTCCAGGCCACGGCCCCGCCCCTCCTCCGTTAGTGTATCGTCAGCTCTTTCCCCGAGAAGGTCCAGTGCGCCTGGCCAGGCCTAGCTTTGGCCTCGGTAAAAGAGTCAGTGCAAACCAGTGAGTCCCAGAGACAGAAGGCAGCTGCCGAGAATTTCCAGCGGTCGTGCTTTGGGAAATGAACAGGCTGGATGATGCTTGCAGGCATCCTTGGACCCGGTCCTGCTAGGAGAGCGGCCTGGAAACGTGCTTTCCCCCCAGGCCACAAGGGACCCGGGCAGGCGGATATGTGGCCGCCTCACCCATCGCCCCGGCCTTGGCCGCGGCTGTCTGCAGTGTCCTTCGGGGAATGCCTCAGGGCTCCTGGGTGTTCAGCAGCGGCCCCTGGGCGCCCGCCCACCTGCCAGAGCCGCAGTAGCTGAGCAGGGCTGACATCCACCGGGGGAACCGAGGGGTCGGTCCACAGAGCAGGCAGCGGGTCTTCTCCCCAGCTGGGTGGGGGCCGACCCTCAGTCACAGGGCTGGGTACCACAATACCACATCCCATGGGACACAGGCCGAGAAACCCGTGTCCCCAAAGAACCAGGCGAGTGTCCAGAACAGTCAGTGTCCTCGGAGAGTGTGCTGTGGGAGGCTGGGAGGGGGAGATGAGGAAGCTTTAGGACAGGGCAGGTAAGCACACAGCGAGAGCGTGGTTGAGCCCGGGGATGGGAGGGGTGTGAGGATGGACGAGGGGACATCCCAGGTCAGGGGGCACACGGAAGCAAGAGGACAGTCACTTGCACAGAAATCGGTAGAACGTATTCCTCTGAAGACAGGGCCGGGCAACAGGGCAGCCCGAGGACTGAGATAGCAGCCAGGCTAGCCAGGGCGTCCTCAGAGGAAGTCCTTCCAATGCTGAGAGCCGTGGGGCATGCACGCTGACCTGCCTGTCCTTCCTGGGGCCCGCAGACATGACCACAGGGAGGACTCCCAGGGCCCAAGTCCTCAGAGCCTTTAGAAGACACCCCAGCAGAAAAGGAGGCGGGGTAAGGGAGCGGCAGACAGAACACGGGTCCAGGAGCGGTCACCTAGCTCCTAGCTGCTGCCCTGCCCACCTTTTCCGGACACTGACTTCCTGGGCCCTGTCCCTGGAGCCCCCGGGGCTCTCCCCTCCCAAGCTCACCTCAGTTCCCTTCTCCCAGCCACAGCCTGGATCATCTCAGAATGATTCGTGGATCCAGCTGCTGCAGGTGTTCCTGGACGCCAAAGGGGATGGTGGGCGTCCACATCCTGTGAGGGGCACGTGGCACACGAAGGCCAGATCAGAGGAGGGGGGTTGGTCCAGAGTCCCCACACAAGCTGCCTTCAAATTCCACCTCCCACCCAGCTTAGTGTGGGGTCATGGGGACACCAGAAGTCTAGTGACCCCCCTTTTTAAACTTGATTCTGCTTCAAGGAGATAGTGAAGGACAGGGAAGCCTGGCATGTTGCACTCCTTGAGATCGCAGAGTCGGACACAACTGAGCGACTGAACCACAACTGTCGAGAACTTGCTGTGTGATCTCAGAAAGGTTAGCTAACCTCTCTGTGCCTTCTTCACATCTGCATAATGAGTCTGACAAGAGCCACCCTACTCCTCTTAGCAAGAGATGAGTGATTATGTAGACAACAGTGGTTTGAAAGATTATAAAGTACAGTATCGGACAGTGAACATCATAGTGAGGTAATAATAAGTAAGTCTGAATCATATGAAATTGACAGTTGTATAGGTCAACAGTGGAGGAGGGCATAGCAACCCACTCCAGTATTCTTGCCTGGAGAATCCTCGTGGACAGCGGAGCCTGGCGGGTTACAAAGAGTCGGACACAACTGAGCGACTAAGCACAGCACAGCACATAGGTCAACAGATAAAAGCGATTTCGTATTGTTCGGCTCACTATATCGAGTCTTTTCGTGTACCAGACACTGTTCTAAGTATCTTGACGAATTTAAACCCCACAAAACTGTTTGGGAGTAAATATTATCACTCCCATTTTACAGATGAAGAAACTGAGGCCAGGGAATTCCCTGGCAGTCCAGTGGATAGGACTCAGCGCTCTCACTGTTGAGAGCCTGGGTTCAGTTCCTGGCCAGAGAACTAAGATCCCCTAAGCTGAAGTAAAATAAGAAAAGAGACTGAGGCCAGCAGGGTGACATGTCTTGTTGTCCAAGGTCACACTCTGGAGAGGGGCAGAGTGGGATTTGAGCTCAGGTGAACCCCACGCTGACTTCCCCTCCACCTCGGCCAAGACTTACGCCAGTGTCTTCACCTGAGGGCACTTTCTCAGGCCAGCGGCAAGCTGCTGGGCCCCAGCGGCTGTGAACTTGTTGTACTGGACGCTGGGGAGAGAAAGCCATTGTGGATCCTGGCCCTGGGGACCATCCAGCCTCAGACCAAGGCCAGCACCATGCTCTCGACAACCAGCGCTTCCCATGATGCCAGCAAGAGGCCCCCGGTCCTCCCAAGCCCTGCCCGCATGGCCCAGGCTCCCAGACTCACTCCAGCACCCGGAGAGACACCATGTCTGGAAGCACGTGCGCCAGGCTCTCGGCTCCCGCGTCGCAGATACAGTTATTGTACAAGCTGTGGGAGACAGAGGTCAGGCCAGGGGCCGGGGGTGCTGGGGGGTCAGGGCCTAGCGGCAGACACACCAGCTGGGATTACTGCCCCATTCGACAGAGGGGAAGACTGAGTCACTTCTCTGTGGTTACTCAGTGAGTCTGGGGAAGCAGCAGGACCTAGTAGAGGTAGCTTCCTGCCAGGGACACCTCAAATTCAAATCCCAGCTCTGCAGCTTGCTGCCTTCAGGCAAGTTAGCGTCCCTGTGACTCAGTTTGCACCTCCATAAAATGGGCATGTTAGAGTAATAGTGGGGAGGAGTAAATAAGTTCGTGTTGGTAAAACACCAGAATAGGGCCTGGCACGTGGAATGAACTACCTGTTAACTATGATTATTATATCTCCCCGGGGTGTGGGGGCGTTGTGAGGTTATATCAGTTACTGTAGTGTGCCCAGCACTGGGGATATAGCAGGGAAGAGCGAAACCCAGAGTCACTGGGCAGGCTTGGGCTTCTATAGGGTACTCAGTCACCATCAGCAGTGTCAAAAATAGAACCACGGGTGTCGCGGATGCCTCATTAACAAAGTCCTTATAACAAGCCAGGTGCGGCCATGGTTCTAATTTCAAGGCCGTGACTTTGCCTTGACCCGGCCTCAGAGCAGCACTGCAGGACCGCGTGTAAAAGCAGCAGGCCTACCCTGCAGCAAAGGGATTAGGGATTCACACTAAACTCTGGGGACCCCTGAAGTCATGAGTCAGCTCACACCAGGGCAGGAACCAGGGAGAGCTTTTGCAATCTCTTCCTGGGATGGATCTTAGCACCCAGGGGGCTCTTCCTCCCAGACACAGGGAGAGGATTCCTCCCATATTTCACTGATGCCAAGATGTACGTTCTCACGTTTGAAAATCACTGAGATCAGGATGTGTCTGGTAATCAAAGGATGTCATCGTTTAGATAGCAGCATTTTATCCTCTTAATGTCTTACCAATGGAAGGCATCTTAAAGTCCTTAAAATATGAGGTTTCTTTTTTTTCCATTTTTTGGCCATGCCGTGCAGCTTGCAGGATCTCAGTTCCCCAGTCAGGGATAGAACCTGGGCCGCACCAGTGAAAGCCCAGAATCCTAACCACTCGGCCACCAGGGAACTCCCAATATGAGGTTTTTTCAAGTGTCAGTCAGGTCATACATCACCCCCACCGGCCCCACCTGCTTCTCCATTCACACCAGAAAACCCCCAGTCTCCCTCCTGACCCTAACGAAGGTCTCCTTGTATGGTCTGGCCTTCCCTGACCTCTCTTGCCTCATCTCCCACTCTGGCCCTAGTTCCTTATATCCAGCCACAGGGGCCCACCCCACTTCTGGCTCTGAAGGACCCAACCCATTTCCCACATCAGGCCCTTTGCATCTGCTATTCCTTCTTCCTGGAATGCTTTTCCCTGACAGCTTCCCACAGGAGGGGGAGGGCTGCCTCTGCAGAGCTCTCCTGATCTCCCTGGTGAATTCAGTCCTCCCTGTTGTCCTCTCCCTGGCCTTTGTTAGTTTCCTCCTTCCCAGCATGAATCAGCCTTTTAAATACTTTGTTTACTCAATTGCTTGTTTATTAAGAAGGAGCTCAAAAGTAAGACCTGTGTTGGTTTTGTTCATAGCTGTATCTCTAGTTCCTAGCACAGGTTCTGGCCCATGGTTGATATTAAAGCCGGAAGGCTAATGGACTGGGTACCACCAGAGGCCAGGCTATGAGTGAAAGTCGTTCAGTCGTGTCCTACTCTTTGCGACCCTATGGGCTGTACAGTCCATGGAATTCTCCAGGCCAGAACTGGAGTGGGTAGCCTTTCCCTTCTCCAGGGGATCTTTACAACCTTGAGGTCGAACCCAGGTCTCCCGCATTGCAGGCGGATTCTTTACCAGCAGAACCACAAGGGAAGTCCAGGGGCCAGGCTGGAAGTTAATCAAAAGCAAGATGTGCTATTCCAAGCCTCACCAGAAGGTGGCAGTGTAGGCACGGACCGGTGTCTGAGTGACAAGAGCCAGCCAAGGGTGCCTGTGCACTGCGGTCAGCCTTCTAGAAATCACTAACCCTGGACTCCAGAAAAGGCTCAGTCCTGCCATCCCCTGGGGAAGGAGGACCAATATCTATTAAGCAGAGCCAGGCACTGCACCAAGCGTTTTCTGTAGGCCATAGAGATGGTACCCGTTTTCCAGATGAGGAAACAGAGACTTGGGATGAGAAAACGGCTTGCCCAGAATTTGCCCTTCCTCCGGAGACTGCTAACCCTCTTGTCCAGGGTGGTGGCATCGCCCATCTCCAGCGGGGTGTGTTCACGTTGGGTTTTAGCTCAGTGCCCCCGACTCCCCAACCCTACCAAACTGTGCAACACCAGCCCAACAGAACAGCCTGTAGCGACTGCTTCCAGGGACCTCGCGGCCGGTAACCAAGGGGGCTGTCTGCCCACCCTCAGCCCACCAGCTCAGCACCTGACAGATGGGGACCCCACTCACCTCAGCCTGAGGAGGGACGCGGCCAGCGCGGGCAGAGCCGCGGCCAGCTTGCAGGCACCCACGTCGGTGATGCTGTTCTGGGACAAGCTGCAGGGGTCCAACAAGGGGGAGGGCTCAGGGCCAAACCTAATGCCCCTTCCCACCCGCGCCATGCCGCAGGCTCGGGCAGAGCTGGGGACCTCCGCTTCCTCACAGGGCAGCCCAGGACAGCAAAGGCAAGACAGCCCACCCGGATGAGAGCCGTGCGTGCTGAACTGTGTGAGGGGCACTATGGGCAAACTGGACCAGTAAGAGGATCCAGTCACATGCTGAGGCTGAGCGGGATGATGGGGCGAGGATGCAGGTGAGAGGGACCGCACTCCTCCCACACCTGTTCTATGAGCTTATAGCATCCCTTCTTTCCCTCTGGACCACTTTTCAGGACTTGTCATTACATGAGGGTTCACATTATTTGTCTGAGCTCCTCGAGGTGAGGAGTCGTGTCTGTTCATTACTGTAAATGTGTGCCTAGAGCCGTGCAAAGTACATAGGAGGTGCTCAGAAGATACCTAAGTGGGGAAGCAAACGTAGGAGACAGAGATGGAGGGAGGAATCAGGGAAGGAAAGAAGGAAGGAAGATGGGAGTGAAATCTAGCTTACTCACATTATCTCCTTAAACACTCTAAATTACTTAAGAAGTCTCAGTGGCCCTCCATCAAGGAAATCCCTAATTGGTTCTGGTGAGTTCTGTGGCTTCCCTGATCATGGTTGTGGAGTAGAGTGTGCATGAAGTTTAATGATCCCTCTAGGTTCAGTAAAAAAATCATGCTGAACCTCCTGCCTCATATCCATCTCCCACTCCTCCAAACCCAGAACAACTTCTTTAAAATCAAAATTTACTATTTTACTACCAATGTTTTACTGATAAATCCTAACCTAGCTCACACCCTCAGTCTAAATTTCTCTTGTTAGACATTGCTTACACTCATTACTGCGCCCTTCAGTTATGACGTCTGTTTGTTGGTTTGTTGTGTCCCCTCCCTAGAAGACCTCTGAGACCAGGGACTTTGCTTTGCTTAAAGCTGGGTCTCCAGGGCATTGAACTGTGTCTGCACATAATAGGTGCTTCTTACATATTTGTTGATTAAATGAATAAATGATTAGTAGAATGCTGATTAAAGAAATCAATGAATGAATGGGTGCATGACTAAACAGATGCATGATTGAATGGATGAAGGAATGAAAAAAAAAGGCAGGACTCTGGGGACAAATGCAGCAGGAAGGGCAAGCCCAGCCCACTCACTTGAGTGTCTCCAAGGCCTTCAGCTGAGGGAAGGTGGCTGATAGCTGGGCGACACCCTCGTCCCCGATCTTGTTCTCGCTCAGCGAGTCCAGGCTGCGGGTAGAATCAGATGGGGGGCATCAGCCAGCACCCCAGAGGCCACCTGACTCTCCCCCACCCTCCAACCCAGCAGCAGCCTCCTCCGATCCCCTCACCCCTGGGCACAACAATGGCCAGGTGCAGCTGAGCTCTGAGAATATGAGAGCGTCTTCATCACCTGGGAGCACCAGGCGGCCAGTCACGGGACAAGGTTCTGACTTCCGCACGGACCTGAATCTCTGTTTTCCTTCCTGGGAGCCCCATGAGCTGGGGCAAGTTCTCCAACCTCTCGAGACCTGAACTGTACAACTGGGATCACATTCCTCACCCCTACATCCCCCGTGGGGTTGCTGGGAGCAGCACAAGAGGGGAAAAGAGTCTCAAAGGTCACAAAAGGATTCAACTTCTTTTTATTGTTTCCATCTCTCATCCCTTCCCTGCAGTGGGGGCATCGGTCATTCACACCAGCCACATTAAGGAAGCAGGGAGACGGGAACAAACAGGGCCAAGGTTTGGAGAAATTCCAGGGTTTATACTCACTCCAGATGCTGAAGGGAAGTAAAGGCCTCGAGGATCTTCACCAGTTTAGGAAAAACCTGTGGGCCCCAGACAGGGCCCAGCCTAGGAGGCAAAGAACAGAGTCAAGACCCTGAAACAGCCACGGCCCCGCTATTCGACCTGAGACCTACCCTCCTCCCTGCCCCACCTGGTGGGACCCCAATCCTTTCTAGAAGGCAGGCCCACCTGAGACCTTACCTCCTCCCTGCCCCACCTGGTGGGACCCCAATCCTTTCTACTTCAGGCATATTTCAAAAACCCACTCCAGAGGCCTGCTGAGCTCCCAGCCAGGGGCGCCCCAGCCTTCATCTCTGCGTGGGGAGCCAGGTCTCACCCCTGCCATTATCCATGTGTGCCCTTCTCCCATCCTGGCCCGGGGAAATGGTTCCCAAAGGCTAGCCTGAGGACCCACCTCCAGCCCTGAGAAAGACGACTTACATATTTTCCATTGCTATTTCATAACAAACAGAACCATTTCTTGAGCACTTTTTATATGCCAAGAAGATGCCGGGTTCATCACTCAGATCTCATTTACTCCTCACAATGACTCTGAACTAGGAGCCCTTCTTAATCCCATTTTACAGATGGGGAAACCAAGGCACAGAGAGGTTAACTAATTCACGTAAGGCCACACAGCCTGGATGGACATTTAGAACAGACTTCAAGGGAATGAGAAAAATAAAGATGACAAAGGGCTCTCTCTCTTTTTCTTAATATGGTTAAAGTTCTCAAAGTAAAGAACCATCTTTTATTCTGGAATTAAATCCTTTGAACTTTTTTGACATCCTAATGTTTCATTTTTTATAAAATTATGGTGCCATCAGTGGCTATTTCACTTGTTTGAATGAACATACCTGATATAAACTAAAAGATGGTGACTTCACAGAGTCACTGAAATTCACTTTGAAATATTCTCAGTCTTTGAAACCTCAAAGTCTGGGAATCATCAGCCTTAATGAAAGGTCACGAGATGGGGATCAGAAATCTGACTTGGATCTGGGCTGGCTTCCCCGGCTCAGATGGTAAAGAATGTGCCTGCAATGCAGGAGACCTGAGTTCCATCCCTGGGTCAGGAAGATCCCCTGGAGAAGGAAATGGCAACCCACTCCAGTATTCTTGCCTGGAAAATCCCATGGATGGAGGAACCTGCCAGGCTACAGTCCATGGGTGGCAAAGAGTTGGAGATGATTGAGTGACTAACACGTTTCACTTAGCTTCTCTGGGACCTTTTGGACAAATCCCTCCACCTCTGAGTCTCAGTCTTCTCACATTGAGTTCAGTCTTAGAAGGTGTTTTAAAAGATTAGTGAAGTATAGTGAAGTTGCTCAGTCGTGTCCGACTCTTTGCGACCCCGTGGACTGTAGCCCACCAGGCTCCTCCGTCCATGGGATTTTCCAGGCAAGAGTACTGGAGTGGGTTGCCATTTCCTTCTCCAGGGGATCTTCCCAACCCAGGGATCGAACCCGGGTCTCCTGCATTGCAGGCAGACGCTTTAACCTCTGAGCCACCAGGGAGGCCCTTTAAAAGATTAAAGAATTCATTTACTAAATATTGATTGCTTGCCTATTGGGTGCCAGGCCCATCAAACCTGGCAACGCAGATCTCCGTGAACAAAACAGACAAAAGTCAAAGCCCTCGTGGAGCTAACATACCAAGGGGCAAGATGGACAATCAGAGAAACTGGTAAACTCTCTGGTACGGGAGATTATAAGTGATACAGAGAAAAGTCCAGCGCAAGCGGGGCAGAACTGTGCGTTCAAATGTGGGAGAGAGAAAAGGCCTCCCTCAGGGATTTCCGTGGTGGTCCAGTGGTTGAGACTGCACCTGGCAGTGTGGGGGATGGAGGCCCAGCCTCTGGTGGGGGATCTGAGATCCCACATACCACGGAGAAACGAAGCCTCTGTGCCACAACTAGAGAGCTCGTACACCGCAAGGAAAAATCCCGCGTGACACAACAGAGATCCTTTGGGCTGCAACTGAGATCTAGGAAAGCCAAATATAATAAATGAAATTTTTTTAATTTTTTTTTTTTTTTAAGAAAAGATTTCTCTTGCTGAAAACCAGAAGAAAGTGTGGGCATGGGCCATTCAGACACCTGGGGAAAAACATCCTGGGCAGAAGGCACAACTGGTGCAAAGGCCCAGGGGTTGGACCAGACCTAGTGAGGCTGAAAACCATCAAGAGGATGCACGTGGCTGCAGAGTGCAAGAAGCAAGGCTGAAGAGGTAAAGGGGGCCTAGATCAGGAGAAGCGTCCACCAGCACAGCCCTTCTGGGTTCCGAGTGGCTGAGCGGCCTCTCTATAGGCAGGTGAGATTGACAGGGCACTGGACACGGTAGCTGCCAGTCACACACCCAAAATAGTCCCTCCCTTCCTCCTTTCCTTCCTCAGAACTTCTCGGGGCTTCTGGCCCGCAGGTGGCTAGCCTCCGGGTTTTGGACTGTGTCCTACCCCACGGCTGCTGCTCCTCAGAGCACAGTTCCGACCTCGAGCTAGGGGCTTTTGAAGCTGAAAATAATTCAAAGCCAGAATGGGTCCTTGGTACTTGTTTTCATATGTTTCCTCTTTTCAGCAACACTTTTTTTTTTTTTTTTTTAACCTCTGCACAAATTTGGCTTCCTGTCTCTCTCTGTTCAAAAGAAATGCTTGGCTTTTTCTGGAGGGCCAGGGGAGCAATGATCAGGAGGAGCAGGCAACTTGTGGGTGCCCCGTCAGAGACCCTGGGCAAAGTACTTAATCTCACTAGGCCTCAGTTTCCTCATCTGTAAAATCGGGGCAATAATGACTATCTCCCAGCTCTTAAAATTAATGAGATTACATACAAAAGGCACTGATACACTATAGGTGCTTAATAATTTCTTCCTAATCATCAGATGATTTAAAATCCCTAACAAGGTCCAACTATGAATTTAGCTTTTTCCTGCATTGGAGCAAGAGCCAGCCAGGCTGATCTGACATTTGTGACTTTGGACAAACAATTTATACCCTCTAAGGCCTCAGTGTTTGCTTCTGTACAATGGGGAGATAATAACAATTTCTCCACCCAGCATGGTTCATTCCTATTCCTTTGCCTAGCTTCAGTGCTTCAATCACCTCCTCCAGGAAGCCCCCTAAGTCTGATTCTCATAGCCCATGAGTTTCCAGCCACTAATCACAGCAGCAGGTGGTAATTTTACACTGGACAGCAAGCTGATTGAGAACAGTAGCCTTGGCCATAGGCGTAGATCTGTTGAATGAGTGGATGCGAATGAGCATCTTCACCAGCAAATGGGCCAGTTAGCTGCACCCATGAGACTCTCCAGGACTAGCCTGGACTGGCCTGCCCCAGCTGCTGGAAGCTGGTTTCCGGAGCGGCAGGGGAGGATGAGAGGATAAGAATAATACTGAGGGCTGATGTGCATTCTGGTGGCACCAGCCCAGATAACGCTGGAGGAGAAACTTCGTGGGAACCCGCGACGATCCACCCCCTTGGCTTACGCAAACTCCAGCTTCTTTAAGTCTCGGACAGCAGGGAGCTCCCCAGCTGCTGCTTCAGAGGAGCTTCTTGTCCTGGAGAGAACGGGCAATGTCAGCGGAGAGCTGGCACTGTACCGTCACCAAGCCCCTTCCTCTGTGTCTTAGTGCCCCAGTGCCCAGAATTCCCTGGAAGGACAGCCTTCCTCAGGCTTCTGGTGTCCCCTTGTTAAAAAGAAAAGAACCTCCAAAAAGGATATTGTTAAGGCATCACTGTGTGTTTCACACAAGAGTCTAGAGGAGGCATTACCCACACCCACCCCAGACAGGACACAGTAGCTGCTCACACAATGCGTGATGAAGCAAGGAGGGAACGACGTCTGTCCTGCAGTTATATCTCCTCTGCCATCTCAACCTTAGACCTCTGCCGTCTATAAAACGGGGATACTGGTCCTGGCTGCCTTGAAAGGTGGCCCTGGTGTCACTGGTGTGGCTGGATGAACACTTAGCAGGAGAGAATATCCCCTTGGCTGTATTTATTTATTTATTTTTTAAAAAATTTGGTTGCACCTCACAGCATGTGGGGCCTTAGGTCCCCGGCCAGGAATCAAACCCACACCCCCTGCACTGGAAGGCAGAGTCCTAACCACCAGATCACCGAGGGAGTCCCTGAAAGTGTGTCCTTAGATTTAGCTGGGAAAGAAGTCGGTCCATGATGGCAAGTTTGGAAGTAGACACAGTGGTAGACCCTCGGGTTTCTGCCTGGGTGGCGACCGCATCTCTCCATCCAGAGTCACACAAGTGACACCAGAGCACTTCCCACATGGAAGTGCTCATGATGAGCTTAATGCTAAGTCCTGTGCAACCTGGACCGCCTCCCATGTCCCCTCCCCTCACCTCTGGATCTGCACGAGATTGCCAAGGTCTTCCACATCCTTCATGGACTTGGCCTTGAAAGGCTCAATGGTGAACTTCTCCTCCACCGCCCGGAGTAGCTTGGCCTCCCCACGCTGCTGCAGGGACTCCCACAGCTCCACAGTGTCACTCAACGCAGCCCTGTGAAGGAAGGGCCTCAGACCTGGGCACGGTGACCAGGCTAGACCACAATGGGGGAGGGGCAGCAGCTCCGTGAAGGAACCTCCTACCTGTTCAGATACTTTCCTTCCTCAACACAAACCCTACTTCCTCTAGAGAGTCTTGCATGACCACTCAAGCCCTTATCACTTCTTCCGTTTACTCAGCTCTCCCAATGGTTTTATTTCCCTTTTTGCTTTGGCTACCAGAAAGCTCAATGGAAAATTCTCAGTTGAATGACAATGTTGTCGATCTTACAGCATGGGTAAATTATGCTTAGGGGGAAGGTGGAAGAGATCCTCTGGTGATTAAATGATCAAACAGATCACCGAAGGATTTAGATTCCTTAATTTAAGGAATTGTTACTTCATCCTGAGGGAAGTAGGGTGCCTCTGAAAGATTGGAAGCAAGGATGGAATATGATCAGATGCAATTTCTAGGGAGACTGTGCTGATGGTGGAATATAACGTGGAGTGGAACAGGGGAATGGAGGCAGGGAGGTTGAGGGAGGCTATGGCCTTAATCCCACCATGACAAAATGGTGCCTTGATGGGGTTTCCATCTCCAAGGGATGGAGAGAAGAAAATGAATTCAAACCCAGATCACTCAGATTCTAGACGTGGCCCAGTGCCTGGCTTAAGGCCAATCTTTACATTCTGGTTGAAAGAATGATGCTGTCCTTCCCTGGCTGTGTGACCTCAGGCAAGCTACTGTCCCTCTCTGAGCTTCGGCTTCCTCTTCTTAAAAAAAAAGGATGGAATCACGTCTGCCCTCATCTGGCTGCCATTCGTTCTAAATGAGACGCCCCATGGAGTCAGCACTGCGCACAGCCCCAAG
>SJXQ01000213.1:344664-383205 GCA_006408695.1 Aepyceros melampus | reverse complement strand
CCAAGACGCACCGCAGGCACCCAAGGCCAAGGAGCCCCCTCTCCTGTCCCCGGCCCCTACCTGAAACGGGTGACACAGCTGAGTCCCACGAGGCTCCCCAGTCCGGAGGGGTCGACGCCAGTGCTGCGGAGGTCCAGGGAAAAGTCTCGGCCTGCCGCCTCCAGGGCGCTGCCCAGCACGTGGGTGTCGGGAGGCGTGAGCCGCGTGCCCAGGAAGGAGAGGCGGGCCGGGAGCCCCTGCAACACGTGCTTCCAGAGCCCGGGGTCCAGTGCCTCGTGAGCACAGTGCAGCAGCTCCAGCAGCCGCCCTGCCCGCATCATCCCGGGCTGCAGACGCTTCAGGTACCTCGTGAGCACCTTCTGCTTCCTGTCCACCGACGTGGAGGCTGCTGGCCCTGCCAGGGCCCCCAGGCAGCTGGCGCGAGGCTGGAAGACCAGTCCCACCAAGAAGCGCGGCACGCCCTCCAGCCAGTTGTCATAGGGCCGCTTCTTCCTTGGGGTCAAGGCCAGATACTGCAGCAGCTCCTTGTCCTTGATTTCGCTGCTCAGAGCAGCCACACGGCCCCCAGGAAGCACTGCAGGAGGAAGCTAGAGAAGGCCAGCTCCGTCTCCGGGGCCCCTGGGGTGGGCCGCAACCAGCCTTGGGTCACAGCCCAGGCCCTCGCCTCCGCCGACAGGAAGCAGCCCGCCTTCAGGCCCCTCTGGTGCGCACGGCCCAGCTCCCAGGCCAGCCTGGCCAGTCCCTCCAGGGCCCCCGGGGGGCTGTCGCGGGCCGCTGGGCCTAGCAGGCCCACATAGAGGCCCGTGAGTGTGGAGGGCAGCTGGGCTTCCTCACTCCGCTGCAGGAGGGCCTCCGCGAGCTGGCACACGGCCCGGCACACGGTGGGGCTGTGGCTGTGGCTCAGGAGGAACGGCTGGGCCCGCAGGAGTGCCAGGGCCCTCTCTTGGTGCTCAGCGGTCCCCTCCGACTCAAAGTAACGCCTCACGTAGGTCTCAGCCTGCGGGGCCGAGAAGCCGGCCACCTCGAACAGGGCGTCCACCTTGCTCAGGCCCTGGGCCAGGCGGCCCCGGGGCCAGGTCGTCAGCAGCAGGGTGCAGCCCCGCAGCAGCTTGCGCTGGAGGAGGCCTGCCAGCAGCCCCCGGAGGGAGCGGGGCTCTGCCGACGCGGGGCCCCCTGCGCTGTGCAGGGAGCCATCGTGGGCTTCCAGCTCCTCGAAGCCATCCAGGATGAGCAGGATGCGGTTGGGCCTCCTTGCGATGTAACTGAGGACCTCGTCATCCACCGGCAGCGGCTGCGAGCCCACGGAGGACAGCAGATCCTGCAGGCGGTAGGAGGTCCCCGGACGGTCCAGACGGTGGCAGGGGACACAGAAGACAAAGTCGTACTGGGGCAGCTGGCCGTTGGCCCAGGCCCGGCTCACGGCCCGGGCCCAGTGACTCTTCCCGTGTCCCGCTTTGCCCAGCACAGCGATCACCCGCGTCTCTCGGGGCTGCTGGCGGTCGCTGGCGGCCAGCAGCACCTCAGCCAGACCCCCTCGGGCCGGCTGCCGCTCTGCCCAGTCCAGGGTGGCCACTCTCTCTCCTGGCTCTTCCCGCTGCTCTTCTCCAGCCTCACCCTCACCAGGTCCATCTCCACCAGGGTGACTTCCGGGCCGGCGGGCTGGGCCTGGTACTTGTCCCGGAGCGACTGGTAGAATTGCTCCACGCTCTCTGCGCAGGTCAAAGGGTGTGTGGGGTTGGGGGAGGGGAGGATGCTCGGGGCCTCTGTGAGGCCAGCCCAGCCCCCGTCACTAGCTCCTTCATCCATTCATCTCAGCCTCCCCTAACTGCTTTCTTGATTATCGGCCTCACTCAGTTATCCAGACACTCATTCATTCCTTCTTACACCCAGTCATGCCCTTATCTCAGTTGATTATCTATCCACTGCCTTCACTAGCTAGCCTTCATTGTTTCTTTTTGCTATTGCTATTGCTAAGTCACTTCAGTCGTGTCCGACTCTGTGCGACCCCATAGACAGCAGCCCACCAGGCTCCCCTGTCCCCGGGATTCTCCAGGCAAGAACACTGGAGTGGGTTGCCATTTCCTTCTCCAATGCATGAAAGTGAAAGGTGAAAGTGAAGTCGCTCAGTCAGGTCCGACTTAGCGACCCCATGGACTGCAGCCTAGCAGGCTCCTCCATCCATGGGATTTTCCAGGCAAGAGTACTGGAGTGGGGTGCCATTGCCTTCTCCGTTAATTGGCTATATCCCAATACAAAATGTTTTTGATGTTAAAAAAAATAAAATTAAAAAAAGTAATCAGGCATTAAATATGATAAAAAGACATATTTACAAGTTCCTTCACTATTCACCTGAAATCATCACAACATTGTTAATTGGCTATATCCCAAAACAAAATGTTTTTGGTGTTAAAAAGAATTAAATTTTTAAAAAAGGAATCAGGCATTAAGTACGATAACTTTTTATTTTATATTGGGGTGTAGCCGATCAAGGATATTGCGATAGTTTCAGGTGCCCAGGAAAACAGCTCAGCCAGACATGTACATGGATCCATTCTCCCCAGACTCCCCTATTGAAGTTGTCACACAACACTGAGAGACCCTGTGCGAGGCAGCAGGACCTTGTTGCTAACATTCTTTTATTCTCCATCGTAGGGAGGCCATGGGAGGAGGCGTGTTAAGAGCTAAGATAGTGGAATCCATGAATCTGGTCCAACTTTTTACTGTTCTCTTGAGCATGTGAGGCACCCCACTATGCTTCAGTTTCCTCACCTGTAAAGCGGGGGTCATACTGGGGTTGTTGGCGACTTGACTACGTCTCATGTGCCTGTAAGTGTATCTGGGACAGGGTCCAACTCAGCTGTCTGGCCATTCTGTAAGTTGCCCTTTCATTTCTAGCCTCTCACACTCCTCACCCACTCTTGCCTTCATCCACTCTCTCAGTCACCCACCCTTCCCTCCTGCATTCTCCCAGCTTTGCAAACAAGAAAATGTTGACACATAGCATGGGCTCACGGGGGACAGGTCCTCAGTAAACATTTCTCCAAGTGTAGGTGTAACTGGTGGAATGAATGATGGGATGATGGTGGGACCAAATGAGCATGTGAATGAATGAATGAATGAGCCAACAAGTAAGGGAGGGACCCTGCCACCACTCACCAGGCCACTTGGGAAGTTTGCTGGAGGCCCTGCCAGCTGCTGGGCATTTGGTGGGGGACATCTCATCCTCTGGAGGGGAAGAAGCTGGTGTTAGAGTTAGGGTGAGGGGCACCCCGGGGACCTACCTCCCTCTAGGTCATCAGTCCCTCGAGTATGCCAAGGGCAGAGCTGACATGAGCTGAGTGTCCCCAGGTGGTGACCTGAGGCTGTATCCTACTCAAAGATGTCTTTCTTTGGCCGGCTGTACTTTTAAACCTTTCACCAGTGTTTCAGAAATCACAATATGTATGCTAAAATCAAGATCTCCAGGTTCTGCTGGCAATTCAGATCAGGCTGCATTGAGCCTGTTTTCCTGCCATGTAACAAGCTGCTGAGATTGACATGGATTCTCCTGTTGTTCCCCTCGCCCACCCTCCCATGTACCCACCTCCCAGGACACCCTGCTCTGTTTTGCACAAACCAACTTGCCAGTCCCTGCAGGCAGCTCTGTGAGTGGATCTCGTTGTCTGAGGCAATTCCTTCCCCAGAACCTTTAGTTCTGTTTCTGGTAACTCTCAGAGGTCAAGCTGATTCTTACCTGTCAGGTTTGCACGGGAGGTCAGGGCTGGTTCGGGCATGCTGGGGAGGTCAGTGGCAGACGGGGCAAAAGGGCTGGTAGAGCCAGGCCGGTCTGGGGACTTGGGAAGGCTCTGGATAGCAGGCCCGCTGGACGGGGGTGTTTGGCTGGCTGGGGGCATCTCACCTACAGGATATGGGAAAGGAGTATAGAATCAGCTAGGAGCCCACTTGGGTCACCCCTTCCCCAAATAAGGCTGGGGGGCTGGGGAAAGGGGATGGAAACTTCCCAAGGAAGTCATTTCAGGATGGAGTTGAGGAAAGAATTCTGGAATTACAGCTAGCTCCTGGAGCCTTGATTTTCCCATCTGTGAAATGGAAACAATCATCTCATAGGGAGCTTAAGGGCAAATGCTACTAGGCACTTTCCCCACTATGTGGTCAGAGCTCGTTTTCCTAGATATCTCTTGCTCCTGGAGTACCAGTTCATTACACAAAAACTGGCAAGCAACTTTGAAAGAAAGTTCTTGAATCGAATGGAAGCATCTCCTAGGTGCATTCTCTCTTCCTGAGAGCCCAACGCATCCCTTCCCTTGGACAATCCACAACCCTTCAATGGGGCAGGTCAGCAGGGACCACTTTGCTGACCTGGAAACAAGGCAGTTCAGAGAAAGCTGTACAAGCATGCACACCAAGCTGTTCACAACAGCATACTAAAAGAGTGAGGGAGACACTCAGGAGCTCTTGTAAGTATCTCTTATTGTTGTTTGGCTTGTTAATTAGCATGCAGTGCTGTCATGATTTTAAAATACAATAAAGTTGTTTGTTTTTTTTTAAAGAAGGCTTAGTGGGGGAAAGTGACCCCAAAAAGGCCACTTAGCCATTTGGTGGATGGTGGGTCCACCCATGGGTCCCCATGCTGGGGAGTCTGCTCTTCTGCTTTGATTTTTGGGAAATGGGGACAGAGAAGGGTGTTCTGGGGAAGGACGATCATGAGAAGGTGCTAGGCTACACCTGTCAAATACCTGGGTGGGAGTGGGAGAGGGCGGCATGGGATACGGGAGCAGTCAGGTCACAGGCAGAGGAGGTGAGGAGCCCAGGTTCACACACTCACTTTGGTAGATGAGTATACTGGAGACCCCTGTCCCAGTCCCTGAGATCGGCCAGAGCCCCTGGGGCAGAGTGGAGAGAGTGGGGATAATCTGAATGGGTCCCGCGGGAAGACTCAGGCAGCTCAACAAGGAACTGGAAGGAGGCGCTGCAAGAGACAGAGAAAGTGATTTTTGGATTCTCCATTAAAATTTTTAAAATATATATATATATTTCAATTATCTAGAAAAATTATTATTATTATTATTGTTGGCAGCATCGCACACAGCATGTGGGATCTTAGTTCCCAGATCCCTGGTCCAGGGATCAGCCCCGCCCCCTGCATTGGAAGTGCAGAGTCTTAACCACTGGACCATCAGGGAAGTCCCTTCATTAACATCTGAGTTAATATCTAGTGGGAAAAAAGTGAAAGTGTTAGTCGCTCAGTCATGACTCTTTGTGACCCCATGGACTTTAGCCCGCCAGGCTCCTCTGTCCACGGAATTCTCCAGGCAGGAATCTTGGACTAGGTTGCCATTCCCTCCCTGGCAAACATGGGTCTCCTACATTGCAGGCAGATTCTTTACTGTCTGAGTCACCAGGGAAGCCCCAGTGACTATCTGACTCCCTTATAAAGGGCTCCGGTCTACCAGAGAGCCGCAGCTGTGTCGGCCTGCCCTTGGTGCTGTTACTGGTACCCAGCAGAGTAGCTGTCACAGACGGTGCTCAGCTGATAACTGATGAAAGCACAGGGCTGGTCGGTGAATTCCCTAACTGGAAGGGATTCCCTGCTGTATCTCCCAGGGATGCATTTCCTCCCAGGCATATTCTCCAGCACAGACTGAGTGGATGGGGACCCGGGACCAAATTGGCTGGGACAGACGTGGAGGAGACACTGGCAAAGGGAGGATTCCATCCCTGCTGCCACAGTCACTCCTGGGGCACCTCCAGGGAGCAGGGAAGCCCACCCTCTTGGAGCCCCTAACATACCCGGGTCCTTCAGCTGGGTCTGGCTGGATGCTGGCTCCGTGTTGAACAGAGCAGGAGGCGGCGGGCAGGGCTGAGCCAAGGAGTCACTCACTGGCCCCACCAGGAAAGTGCCAGTCACCACGGGCATGGTGAGGGGCTCGGCTGTGAGGAAGGGGGTGTGTTAGAGGCTGGGTGAGATCTGGAGAGGGGAGGTGTCTGGAGGGGCCTTCTTGGGGGTGGAGGAGAGCAGAGTGGATCTCTCTGCTGGCAGTGGAAGGAAACACCTGTCCTCAGGCCTGGGTGAATCTGGTTTCATTTCAGCAACTGCTCTGTGCTAGGCAGTCCCCAGCCCCAGGCTCCTCTTAATGGCTGGGTCCTGAGTGCTTCCTACCATGGAAACCTAGGGGTGGGCAGACCTGTTAGCCCAGGCCCCTGTCACCCTCTACAGCCAGTCATTGAGCCTCCAGGGACCCTAAGAGACCCCAACATTGCCCATCAGTCTGAGGCAGAAATCTATCTCCTCTGTTTAATTGCAAGTCCTTGGAGGGTGGACACTTGCCTCCCCCCATCAGACCGGGAGGTCTGTGAAGACAGAGACTTTTTCTCTATCATCGTGGGCAGAATCCCTGACTTCTCCATCACATTAGAGTTTGCTGAGGGCAGAGACCAGGCTTCCTCCGTCAGACTTGGAGGCTTTCATTCCTCAATCTGTTCCCCACAAAGAGGGTGGTTTCCCCAGCTTTCCAAAAACAACCCAGTGAGAGGGGAGAAGGGGGAGGGGAGAGGAAGGGAGGGGAGGGGAGGAAGCATCTGGTGGGTTGGGGGGGATGGTGAGCGTGGAGGAAGAGGCTCACTGAGGCATGGGGCCTGTAAGGAGGGCAGAAGGGCACTGGGGAACCAGCCGATCTGAGGTACTATACTCTGCAAGGAGACAGGTGACCTGCAAGCGCAGTGGAACTAGGTGGTGGGGGATCTCAGCTCTGACTCAGAGTTAAGAGGAGGGAGGCATCATTGGAGAGGCTTTGTAGGAGAAGCAGAATCTCCCAGCAGTCCTTGAACTTCAGAGCAATGGGCTATGGAATCACGACCTCGGTTTGAATCCCAACCTCGCCTCTCACTTGCTGTGTGATCTCAGACAAGCAGCTTCGCCTCTCTGAACCTCGACTTTCAAATGCCAGTTTCTGTGTGAGCCTGAAGGGGCCCCCGCTTTCCTGCCCACCTGCCCTGCTCACCTCGCTTCCGGTGCTTCAGATCCACAGGCAGCTCCTCTGGGAAGGCTGTAGAGAGAACACCACGGTCATCAGCCCCAGGGTAGGGGTATTCCAAGGCTGGAGGGGCTCGTGGACCTCAGCAGGCCTTGCCTTAAGTGACTGGGAAGTGGCCTTGGGGTCCTTTTCCCTCCCCTGCTCCCAACCATTTCTGCCCCTACTTATCTGCTTGAGCCAGAACCCCATCTTGAAGCACCCGGGGCAATGAAGCACAGGGAGAGGCAGAACCACAGAGGGGACACAGAGGAGGTTTGTTTTGTTTTTAAACTTTTTTTGGCAGCACTGCAAGGCTTGTGGGATCTTAGTTCCCTGAGCAGGGATTGAACCCTCACCTCCTACAATATAATCACGGAGTCTTAACCACTCAAGTGCCAGGGAATTCCTAAGAGGAGTTTGATTTAAAAAAATAACAATAATAATGATAAAAAGAAAAAACAACCTGCCTTTGGAGCCTTCCTAGCTGTGTATATCTGTCTCATAGCATCTCTGAGCCTTTGACCTCTCATCTCTAAAATGGGTGCAGTGATTCCCACTTTGCAGGGGTGCTTTGGAAATCAGTGAGTGAGTATTAAGCATGTAACACATGAGAGAAAACCCCTGTGTCCCTTAGCAAGAGGCTGATGAAGCAAATTATAATTCATCCCCCAGTGAAATACCCTAAAAATAAGAGGACACTGAAGGATGTATGGGGTGGTACTGGTGTCTGCAGTTTACCTTGAAATGCTCCAAAAGTAACATGAACGGATGGGTGGATGAATAGAGGGATGGCTAGAGATGTGTCAAACCTGATATAGTCAAACACCGATGGTAGGATGTAAATGGTGGGTATATGGTTGCTTATAGTACAGCCCTTCCACCTTTACTGTATGTTGAAGTTTTCCATAATGAAATATTAAGGGAAATGTTTATGAAATGAAAAGAAAGAAAGAAGGAAGGAAGGAGGGAAGAAGGGAAAAAGAGAAAGGAAGAGAGAAAGGATGGGAGGGAGCAAGGAAGGAAAAGAAAGAAGAAAGGAAGGAAGGGAAATTCCCTGAAGGCAGGACCATGTGCTTTCCAACAGTGTTACAGAAATAACCTCCCAGACACATTACATGAAGAAAGAATGGAGGTGGTCATTTGCATGAAAAAAATGTTTTTTAAGAGGTGACTTTTAGACAAATAGAATATTTCTTGTTTTATTTTTTTAATCTTTGGGCCACACTGCACAGCATATGGGATCTGAGTTGCCTGACTAGGGATCGAACTCACGCCCCTGCACTGGCAGTGTGGAATCTTAACCACTGGACCACCAGAAAAGTGCCTGAATAGAATATTTCTAACAAGACCCAAAGGGAACTAGCAACACAGGTTGTCTTCAGAGAGGGAGAATGAGGGACTGGGGGAAAAGGGTGGGAGGGAGATTTTTTCCCCACAGAATATGCTTTGCACATTTTGAATTTGTATGTCATGCACCTGTTTACCTGTTCAAATTCAATAAATAGGTTCAGGGCTTATACATGGTCTGGCACATAGTAAGCACTTGATCAACTGTTATGCCCATTTTATGGAAATTTTCATTCAATGGATAATTATTGAGGTGCTCCTGCATGCCAGCCACATGCCAGGTGCTGGGGATGAAGTGATAAGTAAAAAAGACAAGGTCCTCATGGTGGGGGAACTAAGCAAAGGCAATAAATAAAATAAATCCAGTTGTGACAAGTGCTATGGAAACAGAGAGACGCAAACAAGGTGAAAAGAGGTGAGGTAAGTTATATGGAAAGTGTAGTCAAGGAAGGCTTTCAGGAGGAGGTGACATGTTGGCCAAGACCTGAGAGATTCCCAAGCCCATAATGGGAAGAAGTTGGGGGTGGGGGGACATCTCAGAGAGAGAGAACAGCAAGTGCAAAGGCCCTGGGGCTGGAAAGCATACATGGGTTACAGGAATGGAAAGAAGGCAGAGTGACTGGAACCCAGAGACTCACAGTGAGTCTGGAGAGATGGGAAGCGCCGGGTCACGTAGGCCTTGTGGTGTGTATTTTGTACCACTGGAGGGTCAGTGTGCGTGTGTCAGTCGCTCAGTCGTGTTCGACCCTTTGCGAACCCACGGACTGTAGCCTGCCAGGCTTCTCAGTCCGTGGGCTTCTCCAAGCAAGTATTACTGGAGTGGGTTGCCATTTCCTCCTGCAGGGGATCTTCCCGACCCAGGGATTCAACCAAAGGAGTCTCTGGCACAGTAGGTGGATTCTTTACCGCTGAGCCACTGGGGAAACCCAGAAGGTCAGCAGGGCAGCAATATGATCTGATTTATATTTAAAAGTCTACATTGCCTGCCAGGTGAGGGCAGATTAAGGAGGCAGGGAGACTGACAAGAGGCTCAGAGAGATGCAGGTACTTGCCCAAGTTCACACGGACTATAAATAACAGATCCAGGACTCAACCACAGATCTTGCTGGCGAAAAACTGTGCTTGAAGAGCTCTTCCTTAAACAGGGGGTGACAACTAAGGATGAAAGAGAAGCCAGAGCCTAGAGGTCCATTTGGACCCTAAAATAGCCAGGGGCAGAGACCCAGCAGGAGAAGGGCCAGCTGATCCTGGGCAATCAGCTTCCTCCTTGGCGTCACTAGGGAGCAGGGGTGAGGGGAGAGGTGGGAGGACTCCCAAGCCCAGACTGAGCAGACAGGACTCAATGAGGGAAGCAACTGGGAGCCATCCCAGGTTTTAGAGCCAAGGCAGGCCAGCAGTCAAGCAAGGCTGAGTCAGACCAGGGAGTGGGGATGGCGGGGAGGGTGTTGGGGACAGACGAGGCAGGGGCTCACTTACGTCTTTTCCGACTTTTCTGCCCGGCTTCCTCCAGCACCTCCACACTCTCGCTGGTCATTTCTTCCAATCCTATGTGCTCGACTTTGGGGAAAAACCAAAGACACCAACACATAGTCAGTGGACGTCCAAGGTGAGGCCCCACTGACACTCCGTTGGGAGGGAATGTGATCACTCATTGAGGGGTGGTCCTCAGGTATTACAGTGCTCCCCCAGGAACAAAGAAGGAAATGCAGGCTGAGCAAAGAACTGCCCGCCCCCCCACCAAGGGACAGTTAGGGAGTTTGAGATCACATGTACATACTGCTATATTTAAAATGGATAACCAACAAGAATCTATTCTATAGCACACAGAACTTTGCTCAATGTTATGTGGCAGCTTGGATGGGAGGGGACTTTGGGGGAGAATGCATATATAGCTGAGTCCCTTCACTGTCCACCTGAAATTATCACAACATTGTTAATCAGCTATACTCTAATATAAAAAGTGAAAGTGAAAGTCGCTCAGTTGCATCTGATTCTTTGCAACCCTGTGGACTGTAGCCCACCAGGCTTCTCTCTCCATGGAATTCTCCAGGCAAGAATACTGGAGTGGGTAGCCATTCCCCTCTCCAGGGGATCTTCCCAACCCAGGGATCAAACCTAGCTCTCCTGCATTGCAGGCAGATTCTTTACTGGTTGAGCAAGCAGGGAAACTAATATAAAATAAAAAGTTAATAAGAAAACAAGAACTAGTCAACTTACTGAAAATGCCTTTGCTCGGGCCCTCCAGCTGGGTGTCCTGGAAGAGGTACTGGACCAATTCCGCTGCCCAAACAAGAAGAAGCATCATCAATCAACTATTTCTCACCAAATGCTTATTGTATGCCTGGCCTTGGACTGGGTATCAGGGAACTGTGACCCTTCAGACTTGGCACACACTGGGGTTCAATAAATGGTGCTGAACGAATGATCAAATGAATGAAGGAAAACTGAACCTTCATGGGCTCTTAATCTAATTTAAGGGATGATATATATCCATGCAAACTTTTCTATTCCTATAAAGTAGTACATCGCAGCATAGCAGAGTTGTCTTGAAAGTGAAATGAAAGTCACTCAGTCATGTCTGACTCTTTGGGACCCCATGGACTGTACAGACCACATAATTCTCCAGGACAGAATACTGGAGTGGCCAGCCTTTCCCTTCTCCAGGGGATCTTCCCAACCCAGGGATCAAACCCAGGTCTCCTACATTGCAGGTGGATTCTTTACCAGCTGAGCCACCAGGGAAGCCCAGAGTTGTCTGGGGTTTGAGTTTAAATTCCAGCTCTACTTCCCTCACCTGACTAGCTATACAATCTTGGGTCTACTTAGCCTCTCTGGGCCCCTATTTCCTCATCTGTGCAATGAGAATAAATAGTACCTACAACCCAGGGATGGATGGTGAGGATTGGAGGCTCTGCATTTAAAGCAATCAACACAGTAGCCAGGACACAGCAAACACTCAATAAACTGGAAGTGTTAGTGGTTCAGTCATGTGTGGTTCTTTGCAACCCCAAGTGCTACAGCCTGCTGGGCTCCTCTGTTCATGGAATTCTCCAGGCAAGAATCCTGGAGTGAGTAGCCATCCCTTTCTGGTTAATTACATGAAGTGGAGCATGTCTTATGGCCAAGGGAAAGATAGCTATCATAGTAAAAGGTAAGAGGAGGGTGTATTTTGGGTTGGGGTAATCAGGGAGGGCTTGCCAGAGGCAGGGATCCTGGAGCCAGACCTTGAAAGATGGGGGGTAGAGTCTAAGAGATGAAAGTGGAGGGCTTCCTGGGTAGTGGGGACAGAGTGAGGAAAGGTGGCTAGGAAACTCTTGAAATAGATGTCTTCAGTAAAAGTTTCGTGTTGGGGAAAGTTCAGACTTCATTTTACAGGCAATTGGGCTTCCCTGGTGGTTCAGACAGTAAAGAATCTGCCTACAATGTGGGAGACTGGGTTCGATCCCTGGGTTAGGAAGATCCCCTGGAGAAGGGAATGGCAACCCACTCTAGTATTCTTGCCTGGAGAATTCTATGGACCGAGGAGCCTGGCAGGCTATGGGCCATGAGGTCACAAAGAGTTGGATAGGACTGAGCAACAAATACTTTCACTTTACAGGCAATAGGGAGCCATAAAAGGCTTCTGAGTGAGGGCATGATGGTGGTGATGATGCTAATGAATGTGATAACGATGATGGTGCTGGTGGTGGTGCTCGGCTGGTACCTAACACTGAAGGCTTATTGCAATCCTGCTCTAAATACATTACACACATTCGATTCTCACAGTCATGCCACAAGGCAGGCAAGATTATTATTCCCATTTTATACACGTGGAACCCACTGTAATGCTTCGAGATGTCTCAGAAGACTGAAGGCCCAGGAGCACAGATTTGAGGAGGAAGCTGCCTCCTCCACTTGCTCTCACTTCCTATGTAGATGCCCCTAAGGCGGAAGTGAATCCTAAGTGATTTGGAAAAAAGCCCAAATCATTCATTACTGCCTCCAGCTCTGAGGGAATGTGAATACTCTCAGGCCTAAGCATCTCTGCTTCTTCCAAGGAAATTCCCAGGTAGGAAAGAAAGAAGGTAGGCTCTCAGTTCTATAATTTTTGAGTCACACGCAGTTTCTGCTCCTCTCTGTTTTCTGCCTGAGAAATCCCATGGACAGAGGAGCCTGGTGAGCTACATACAGTGCATGGGGTTGCTAAGAGTCGGATATGACTTAGCAGGTGAGCACGCACACACGCATGCAGGCATGATGCTGAGTTAACTATGTGTGGGGAGAGACTAGCCATGTTCATGCCAGACCTCTTAAGTGATGCGATTCTTGGGATACCAGGAAAAAGGCCACTCGGAACATCTGTACAGGTTGTTCACTGTGCAAGTGTGCCCAGCTGAGAGGTCAAATGGGCGCAGGTATCCAGCCTGAACTTTGAGAGCCAAGTTGTTACTCCCCCCCCCTTTTTTTTCCTCCTTTTTTGACTTTTTTGTCATTTTTAAAATTTATTTATTTTTCATTGAAGGATAATTGCTTTTCTGCCATACATCAACATGAGTCAACCAAAGGTATACAAAAGGCCTCTCTCTCCCACCTCACACCCCATCCCACTGCTCTAGGTTGTCACAAAGAAGTTGTTACTTCCTAATAGGGATTGCATCCTGGAAAGAAGAGGAGGCATTGTTTTCCTAATCTAGCAAAGCCTGTGCATGAGACAGTGGTGAACCTGGGAAAGAGGGATCCTTTACCTCACTCCACCAGAAAAAAAAAAAAAAGGAAACACCCTTCCCCAAAGAGTTCTGCCCTTATCTGAAAGCTGTAGGTCTTTTTAAAGCTGCAAAACAGTCTCTCATCTTAAGCCTTAGCAAATCTTCTCACTCCAGATACTATTATTCTTGTGGTTAAAAATAAGAACTTTGAAATAAGAAAGACCTAAGCTAGAATTTCAGACCTGCCTGTTACTATCGCTAATGCAGCCTTGAGTAGATGCTTTAATCTCTCTAAATCTCGATATCCTCATCTGTTAAATGAAGATACTGACAGTAGCTACTTCCTCTGTTTTTGGAAAGATTCAATCTGATAACACACACCGTGATTAGCAGGCTACAAATGCCTCCCCCCCCCCCAATGGTAGTTACATTGGCTTCCATGTGTACAAAATGGGAGTAATGTGAAATGACTATGAGGACTGAATAAGTTTCTGTGTGTTGAGTATTTAGAACAGGAACATGCAAAGAGTAAGCATAAGTGTTGGGTACCACCAGACCACTACCATCAACACCATCATCACTATCATCACTCACTCAGAAGACTTTGATGGCTCCCTATTGCCAGTAAATCAAGTCCTAGCTTTCTTGGAGCTAAAATACTAGAGTAATTGAGCTTAGGAGCTGGGGAGAAGGAGAGGGAGGGTATGACATGGGCTTTGTGGGAAGGAAGGAAGGAAAAGCAGCAAATAGAAAAAGGTATAGAGATGGTGGCAGAAGATGGGGAAGGGGAATTTATTTGCCTGGTGTTCATCTCCCCTTTTCCCAGTTCGCTGCCCTTCTAACCCTCTCTTCCCATCCTTCTTGCTCTGATTTCTGATGGAGGGCCTGTTGGCTCCTGGGGAGACATTAACAAAAGAGAAAAAAAGAATCTTTCCCCTGAATTGTCCATTTTCTGGGCTAAGAATGCTTTCTCACCGATATTGTCATAAGTCTTCCCGGTGTCTTCATCACCTTCCATGTCACGCAACAGCCTGCTGAGCTGTTCCCAGTTGATGGTGTCTGTGTCAGGCTCTGGGAGGAAAAGACACTTGAATGAAGCTGGAAAGATCTGGAAAGGAGGGTGCTGGGGAAGGAGGGAGAGGCAGGGTGGGCTGGGAGAGGTCCCAACCAGGAGCAAGCCCGGCCGACAGTTGGAGCTGTCCGTGGTGCTGAGAGGAGCTCCGCGGCCGGCACTTCCCCTGGGTGGTATCTCCACTGCGGGCTGAGGGGTGCAGAGGGCCTTGAGAGGGGCCCGAGGGAGGGCAGCCCACCTGAGCAGAGTTCTATCTCTTCTTCTCCTGTCAGATCCATCTGGTCGTAGAGGTGGTAGAGCTGCAAAGGGTCAGCACTGCTGTTGAGAAGTTCTAAGTAACTGCCTTCTAGAGGCCCCAGCTCCATGGTTGGGCACTGTCCACTGCCTGGAAGGGAGACACAGCAGTCAGCTCATGGGGTGTTGGAAAGATGCAGAGAATTAACACCTACCACAGTTCTCAGCTGGCTCTCTTGTTGAAGGCGAGGATTGGCGGGAGCCAAAGAGAGTGAACAGAGGTTTCTCATTCAGCACTACTTATGTGCTCAGGGCAAAGAATATGCCTGTGATGCAGGAGACATGGGTTTGATCCCTAGGTAAGGAAGATCCTCTAGAGAAGGGAATGGCTACCCACTCCAGTATTCTTGCCAGGAGAATTTCATGGACAGAGGAGCCTGGCAGGCTACAGTCCATGGGGTCGCAAAGAATCAGATACAATTGAGTGACTAACACTTTCGCGTGTGTCAGGACATTGAGGAGGAGAAGCCCTACATCTTTCCTCTAAGAATCTTTGACACAGTGGGAAGATGCCCATGATACAGAAAAGGGAACCAAAGAAATGTAGATTCAGAACATCTCACACCTGGAAGCCAGGGGACCTAAGTTCCGCTGTTAGCACTACCATGAATGATAACAGCTAAGATGCAGAGAATATCTACTCTATGCCAGACACAGTGTAGCATATTTAATTCTCACATCAACACCCATATGAGGTAGGTACTATTACTAACCTCATTTTAGACATGAGTAAACTGAGGCTCAGAGAGGTGAAGTGACTTTTGTAAGGTAACCCAAGCCCAATCAGGAGGTAGTTCTGGGCAGTCTGACTCATGGACCTGTATTTAGGTGTTAGGCTTTCCTGCCTTGGGTGACCTCAAGCAAGTCTGTGCTCCTCTCTATGCTTCAGTTTCCTAATATCTAAATTGAAGGTGTTGAGGCATATTTTCTCTAATATCTTTCATTATTAATTGTTGGAGGACATATCAAATACCTTAGGTTCTGCTTCATTTAATCTCCAAAACAGCCCTGGCTCAGTCCACACAAAAACTTGTATACAAATATGCATAGAAACATGTTTCATAATAGCCAAAACATGGAAAAATTCAAATGACTATCAATGAATAAATGGATAAACAAAATGCCATATATCCATACAGTGCAATAGTTGCTGTTGTTCAGTCACTCAGGCATGTCTGAGTCCTTGCAACCCCATGGACTGCAGCACACCAGGCTTCCCTGTCCTTCACCACCTCCCAGCATTTGCTCAAACTCAAGTCCATCGAGTCAGTGATGCCATCAGACCATCTCATCCTCTGTCGCCCCCTTCTCCTCCAGCCCTCAATCTGTCCCAGCATCAGGCTCTTTTCCAATGGAATAGTATTCAGACATAAAAAGCAATAAAGTATGGTTACATACTTCAACATGGATGAAATTTGAAAACATCAAGATAAGTGAAAGAAGTCAAACACAAAGGCACATTTTGTATGTTCTATTTATACAAAATGTATAGAACAGACAAATCTTTGGAGATAGAAGGCAAATTCATTGTTGGCTACATTTGGAGGAGACTTGAGGGGAGGGAAATGGGGAACAACTGCTAGTGGTTATGAGGCTTTTCAGAGGGAATGATGAAACATTCTAAAGTTGATGGGGGATGGTTGCACAACTTTGTGAGTATACCAAAGTGGCCATTGAATTGTATACTTTAAATGGGTGAATTGTCTGAAATTTGAATTATATCCCAATAAAGCTATTAAGATCAAGAGTGGTGTGGCAGCTTCCCAGGTGGCACAGTGGTAAAGAATCCGACTGCCAATGTAGGAGATGCAAGAGACACGAGTTTGATCCTTGGGTTGGGAAGATCATCTGGAGGAGGAAATGGCAACCCACTCCAGTATTCTTGCCTGAAAAACTCTATGGACAGAGGAGCCTGGTGGGTTACAGTCTGTGGGGTCACAAGAGTCAGACAGGACTGAGTGACTGAGCACAGCCCAAAGCTGTTAGAATGAAATAAAACACTGGCTCTGGGAGGTAGGCTTTATGGTCTTCCCTTTGCAGATGAGTAACCTGATGCTCAGAGGAGCTCAGAAGACCCCTGATGGACAGCTCTTGCTGGCTGGAGCCAGTGTGAAGCTCCATCAGTGTGGCTCCAATGGCCCTGCCTTCCCCCCAGTTTTGGTAGTCTATAATTCCATGATCTGTTCATTTCCCATTGCTGCTGCAACAATGTGCCACAGGGCTGGTGTAGCTTAAAGCAATAAGTCTTATTCTCTCACAGTTCTGGAGGCCAGAAGTCTAAATCAAGGTGTTGGCAGCCTTGGTTCTTCTGGAGGCTCTAGGGGGACACCCTTCCTTGCTTCTAGCTTTAGGGATTGATGGCATTCCTTGACTTGTGACTTTGAGGCCACATCACTCCATTCTACGCCTAAGTGCTCACATCATCCCCTAATCTGCATTTGTCTTAAATGGACACTAATTTAGAATCTACCCAGATAAACCAGGATTCCCTATAGCTCAGTTAGTAAAGAGTCCACCTATAATGTGGGAGACCTGGGTTCAATCCCTGGGTTGGGAAGATCCCCTTCAGAAGAGAAAGACTACCCACTCCAGTATTCAGGCCTGGAGAATTCCATGAATACATTAAAGAGTACCTTTTGGAGAAGGGAATGGCAACCCACCCTAGTATTCTTGCCTGGAGAACCCCATGGACAGAGGAGAGCCTGGTGGGCTACAGTCTATGGAGTCGCAAAGAGTCAGACATGACGGTGGATTTCATTCACTCACTCAGATACACCAGGACATCAGTTCAAGATCTTTAACTTAATTACATCCACAAAGACCTTTTTTATTCCAAATAAGGTAGGACTCAATGCTCTAGGGGTTTTGTGTTGACATATCTTTGAGGTGGAGGGGGAGGTGCAACGTTTAACCCACTATACTTGGGATGCAGATACATGCTGGAAAGAATCAAAAGAAGCTTCCTGGAGGAGGTGAGAAGAGCGGTGGCCAGAAGATCCAAGATAGGCTTCCAAGTGCCCAGCCTGAGCCAGAGGAAAATGGAATTGAAACGGGAGGATCATGAGAAAACACACACATGCAACTCACCACCACCACCCAGGTGCTCTCTTTCCTTTCACTCATCAACAGCTCTCCTTAGCTCTCAAGAGTCTCAACACAGACCCGGATGTCACAGAGAATAAACTTTCCAGTCCAGCGAGATGCCCTGGCTAGGGTTGGCTGTTTATAATGGGTTGGGTGGGGGCAGCAGGAACCCAAACATAGCAGGCTTGCGTTAATGACCCAGCCAACCATGACTACAGGAAGCAGAACTGAAAGATGGGGCCACCAGCTCTCTTTTCTCAGAGCAGGGCCAAGGCTAGGAGGTGGGGGGAAGGTCTTCACTTCTCCCAACAAGTCCTGGGAGCCAACCAAGCAATCTACTGTGCTCTCCAGGATAGTGAGAGAAGAGCTCTCTGCCCCAAATTTTGCCTGCTGCCCTGCTCCCATTTTCAGTCTGCAGTCTTTATTGACGCCTACATTTTATAGCTAGCCATCTGCCTCTTTCTCCAGACAGTGAGATCTGGTAACAACAGATCCAGACTAACTCCAGCAATTCCATGAACAAAATGTGTGACTTTAGTTAAGTCACTCATATTCTGAGTTCTCCCACAAGGACTGCTAGGGACCTTCAGTCTCAATCTCCTTCATTCTACAGAGGAGAAGATGAAACCCTGAGACGGGCTGTGCCTTGCACAAGGCCCTAGAGTCTGCTGGTGGTGGGGCCCACACCTAGCATAAGACTCCCAGTCCATGCTCTTCCCTGCCAATCAAAATGTATCTGGTCAACTAAGCACCTCCATCTATCTAGGCTCAGGAATAGGGACCAGGTCCTATCACCGATGGACAAAGGAGGGAAATGCAGAGGAGAGGAGCCTGAAGAAGCCTAGCTTATTGACAGGCTCAGCTGCAAACATTGGACACCAAATGTAGTCCAATACCAGGGAAATACACTGACAGCACAGAAAGAAGGCAAATCTTTTGAGCTTTGGAATCAAACTGCCCGATTCTCAAATCATTCTTATCTACCAACTCACCATACCCTGGAAAGTTCATTTTTTAGATCTCTTGGAGCCTCAGTTTCCTCATCTTTATTTTTAGGGCATGTTCGCAGCTTGCAGTATATTAGTTTCCCACGTGTGTGTGCTCAGTCGCTCAGCTGTGTCCAACTCGGCGATCCATGGATTGTAGCCCACCAAGCTCCTCTTTCCATGGGCTTTTTCAAGCAAGAACACTGGAGTGGGGTGCCATTTTCTCCTCCAGGGGATCTTCCTGATCCAGGGATTGAAGTAGAATCTCCTGCATTGGCAGGGGTATTCTTTACCACTGAGCCACCTGGGAAGCCCCTTAGTTCCCTGACTAGGGATAAAATCCAGGCCCCCTGCAGTGGGAGCATGGAGTCCTAACCATCAGACCACCAAGGAATTCCCTCAGTTTCCTTGCCTGTAAAATGGTATCCATAAGGATTGGGTGAATTAATTCACATAGAGCCCTCAGAAGATGACTGTCACTTAGTAAGTGCTTAAGGAATGAAAGCATAGCCACACACAGTACAATATGGGTGATGACTATGATTATTGTTAATTCACCTCTTACCTCTGCAAGAATCACTGCAGATGGTAACTGCAGCCATGAAATTAAAAGATGCTTGCCCCTTGGGAGAAAAGTTATGACCAACCTAGACGGTATATTAAAAAGCAGAGACATTACTTTGCCAACAAAGGTCCATCTTGTCAAAGCTATGATTTTTCCAGTAGTTATGTATGGATATGACAGTTGCACTATAAAGAAAGTTAAGCACTGTAGAATTGATGCTTTAGAACTGTGGTGCTGGAGAAGACTCTTGAGAGTCCCTTGTACTGCAAGGAGATCCAACCAGTCCATCCTAAAGGAAATCAGTCTTGAATATTCATTGGAAGGACAGATGCTGAAGCTGAAGCTCCAATCCTTTGGCCATCTGATGCGAAGAACAGAGTCCTTGGGAAAGACCCTGATGCTGGGAAAGATTGAAGGCAGGAGAAGGGAATGACAGAGGATGAGATGGTTGGATGGCATCACCAACTCAATGGACACGAGTCTGAGTAAACTCTGGGAGTTGGTGATGGACAGGGAGGCCTGGCGTGCTGCAGTCCATGGGGTCGCAAAGAGTCGGGCACAACTGAGCAACTGAACTGAACTGAACTTCTGCAAGACTTATAAGGAGATCCTTTCTCTTCCATTCCTACCTTATGACATTGTGAAGCCAAGATTCCTGTTCTTTTGCATAAAGGGTTCCCACAGCCTCCACAGGAGCAAGTAAGCCCTAGAATCAGCAGTGCCACTTGGAATGTCTGCTCTCAGACATCCCAGATATACATGTCAGCACCTCCCTGCATCTCCGAGACAAAGCCCACACCGTACACGCTTCCTCTTGAACAGACAAGGATTTGCAGCTCATCACAGATGTCTGCCCCCAATCTGAATTCACCAAGAGCCCTAGGGAGGAGGCAGCTGGATATTATGCCCACTTGACCAAGGAGATCCTCAAACACCTCGCTAAAATGGCCTAAGGTCATCTGGTTGGAGAACTTGACTTTGAATCCTGGCTGGGAGACCTTAGGCAAGTGACTTAACCTTCCTATCAGCTTTTCCATCACTAGACTGGGATAATAATACTTACTTTGTGGAACCATCAAAAGGCCAGGAAGGGCTCTGTGTGGTACACCAGGCACACCAAAGGCCATGGTAAAAGGAAGCCCAATCTACTGGGAGCCTGAGACTCCAGGCTTTCACTTTAGAGCTCCCCACAGTGCCATACTGCCTCCCATTCATGCTGAAATCGACGTGGCCTGCGACCTGCTGGTGTTCCCACAACCCTGTTTCCTGTGTCTCTATATGCTTAGGAAGCATTTCAGAGGCTTCTAACTGGGCTCTTTCCTCCCTGTGCAATTCCAGAGGGGCCTGGAGGCAGAGGGCCTGACCAGCCCACTTCAAGGGAGAGAGTCCCCTACAGATCCCCCAGCACAGGCCAGAACCTCCAGGCGAGGGACCCTGTGAGTGTAGGAACCTTCCATCTAGCTCACCTATCCCCCACGCTCCAACACACAGCAACCTCTCTCAGCTACAATTCATTGGTGCCTCTGAGTGCCGGGCATCGAATGACATGTTTATCGGTATTATCCTATTTAGCTGAACTCAGACAGTAGTCATATGTCTTCCCATTTCTCAGATGAAGAAACAGGCTCAAAGAGAAGTGCAATGAACTGAGACCTGAAGCAGCTGCCTGGCTCCAAGTCTCAGCTTCTTCCAGGCTCTTGGCAAAACCCACCCCTGGCCACACTGGGGAGGTGCCTTTGCCTGGCGGTGCACTGAAGCGTGGGTGGCAAGACGATTTCTCCTTTTGAGAAGCTGTTGGGGGTGCAGCTGAGGAATGAGCTGTGTCTTTTTGGTAAAAGGGCAGTATTTTTAGAAGGTCCTCTTTGGACCCGCCCTTCCCCTTGGGCCAGTACCATCTACATCCAATTTGAGAAAAAGTTCCTAATCCTTTTGCCACCAAAAATCCTTTGGGGGTTTGTTTCCATCTTCACTTCACATGACACCACAAGTGTTGAAAGAACATACACACACAAATGGTTTTCGAAATAAAGCTTCATTTCCCTCTTCCCCAGAGGGAAATCAAGCATTACCAGAATCTTCTAGCGCAGATGTTGATATTCAGTTTTTACTGTTCTTCTGTGCTCTGTCTTGGCTGGGGAGAGTCCTTTTTTGTCTCGGGGTGGTGCTAGATGTGCTCTGTTTTTTATCTTGTATCAAGTGTCACACCAGCTCTGGGAGATTGGTGTTATTGTACCCATTACACAGATGGTGACAATGAGGTTCAGCTCAGTTATCAGTTGCTTTCTTCCCAGAGAGGGGGGTATATCCTTGAGGATGTGAGGAGACACTGAGAAGCAGGAGGGGACTTCTTTGGTACTCCAAAGTTTTCAGCACTGCTTGGACTGTGATGAAACAGCATGAGAAGAAATACTTCCCTACTTGTTGCCTGTGAGCTCCTCCCAAGGAAGAAGTGGAAAATCTCTGAACTGTGTGTCTAGAGACACAGGTTTGAATTCCAGTTCTGACTTTGATCTTGAATTCCTTTCTCTACCCATCTGAGCCTTAGTTTTGCCAGCTGGGTGTGGAAGCCCACTCAGATGAGGCATTTAGGGGTTCTAGATTCCTCATTGCTTAACATCTTTCCTCCCTGCCTTTCCCAAACCCCCCAACACCACTCTGCCCCCCAACTTCATGATAAGTTTCTTCCGGATGCCACTTTGTGGCAGGAAGCCAGAAGCCCAGGGTTACTTATCTACCACAAGCAGCTCCCAGTCAGCATCTTAGTGGATCAAACAAGTTCCTCTTCTCCTCCTGCACCCTACAGGCCCCCAGATAAATTCAACGAGACACCTTGCAGTTTTTTCCTCTCCAAATCTGTAAAACAATGATTTACTGAGCATCTCCTACAAGAAAGTCACTGGGCTCAGTTCTCTGAGGGCCTTAGAGAGATTTAAAACACAACCCCTGCCAAGAAGCTTGCAGTATAGCCTGGATGATATTTTAGAAAAGAGACAAAATGTGAGGATAATGGTACAGTGGTTAAGGGTGCAAGCTCTGGGTTCAAACTTCAGTTCCACGCTAACTGGGTGACCTCAGATATGTTACTCAGCCTCTCTGAGCTGTGGAATCTATTGCTCTTAGGTCGCATGGTGTCGACCTCATTAGACTGCTATGCGTGCATACTCTGTTGTTCAGCTGCGTCTGACTCTGCGACCCTGTGGATGTAGCCCCACCAGGCTCCTCTGTCCATGGGAGTCTCCAGGCAAGAGTACTGGAGTGGGTTGCCATGCCCTCCTCCACGGGATCCTCCCAACCCAGGGACTGAACCCACGTCTTCTATGGTTCCTGCGTTGCAGGAAGATTCTTTACTGATGAGCCCTGGGGAAGCCCTCATTAGGCAGCTATGTCTTGCCTAAAGTGACATATCCAAGAAGTACTACTAAGATGTAAACTCCAATATGGAAGCAGCAAGGTGTCCCTTGTCACCGGACAAGTGACAAAACTAGAAAACTGAACAATGCCAAGGGCTTGGTTGGATTGGATGCTTGCGGAGCCACCTGCAGAGCAACTTGGCACCCCTTAGAATACCTAAGGGTGCAGAGATCCTACAATTCAGCGATTCAGTTCTTGGATATATACCAAAGAAATGTCTGCACAACTCCATGAGGACACCCATTGGAAGTTGCCCACCTCCGGTACTGTTTGTGGTGACCAGGAGTTGGAGGCCACCTGGGTGTCCGTGGCTAGGGGAAGGATCGTACCAAGTAGCTGCTGCAATCTGCAGGGGATGATACTGTGATTAGAAGCCACAGTCCAAATGCACATGGAGGCGGATCTTAATAACACAGTACAGAGTGGAAACGTATGAAGCAGAGTAGCTCTTCTAGATGTTCAGAGTGACACACAGGTGCAGAAAAAAAAGAGCAACACGTATTTTAGAACACACTCCAACAAAAGGATACACCTCTAGTGCATGAGAGTGGGTGCCCAGAAAGAGGAAAGAGTAACAGGAAAAGGGAAGTTAAATAAGAGAGATGCCTCATGTGGACTAAAGATCAGACTGTACTGCAAAGTGAGATGTGCAGTTAACTCAAGATTGGAAAAGACTCCTGAAGTTTAAGAGAAACAAAACAAAACCAAAGATGACGAAAGCTACCTGGGGAGAGGTATGTCTGTGGCTCACCAAACAGGGCCTGACACCCATAGATGTTCAAATAAAGGAAGAAAACTGCATTCTTGCCACCCTGTAGACTGCCAGGGATGGGTGGATGGGCCCAGGAGCCCCCAGTCCTGGGAGAGGAGATGAGAAAGTGAAGAACTTGGAGATGAACAGAGAAAAGTGGGCATCGTTGGTAGAGGAGGAAGCCACAGCCCTTTGGCCCCCGATGTTGGTCCAGCATGGGCGACCAGGAAAATGAGACAGAGGAGACTTCCAGAAACTGCTGGTGTCAAGACTTTCACTTCCCGGAGGGGCTTGACGGGGTCACAAGAGACAGAGAAGAAACTAAGGTACGTGGCCGTGCTGAGGGACAGTGGGGCTGGAAGGCAGCTGAGGGTTCTTGTCACTTCTCCTCCAGGCAGGCAGATTGGAAGCTGTGTGTGTGTGTGTGTGTGTGCACGCACATTGTGTGAGCGTGTCACAGCAGCCAAAGGCCAGACAAGGAGAGGTCTGGAAATAACTGTAATTGGTTGGATTTTGTGCCTGACTGAAACTGCAGGCTTCTCTGTGCCAGAGGGGGCTTGGCTTGGAGTATGGATTCAAAATGAAGGGTGAGGGATTTTCCTGGTGGTCCAGGGGCTAAGACTCTATGCTGCCAATGTAAGGGGCCTGGGTTTGATCCCTGGTCAGGGAACTGGATCCCACAAGCTGCATGCTGTAACAAAGGTTGAAGATCCCACATGCTGTAACCAAGATCCTGAGCAGCCCAATAAATACACATTTTTTTTTTAATGAAGCGTGAGTTAGGCCTATAGACCTAGGTATTTTGTTTCCTAAGACAATTTGTGTGTGTGTGTGTGTGTATTGTTGCTTTATTGTTTAGTCAGTAAGTTGTGTCCAACTCTTTGTGACCCCATAGACTGTAATCCACCAAGCATCTCTGTCCATGGGATTCTCCAGGCAAGAATACTGGAGTAGGTAGCCATTTCTTGCTCCAGGGATCTTTCCAGACCACGGGTGGAACCCGTGTCTCCTGCTTGGCAAGCAAATTCTTTACCACTAAGCCACCAGGGACGTGTGTATGTATATGTGTATCTTAATCACCATCGCAATGTTTCCATAGAGAGTATACAATTAATTGTTGCCAAAGTCCCCATTACTTTCCATTGCATTCTTTTGGGTCCTATTTAGCACAGTGATGACCCTCAGGCATTTGAGTTGGCTTGGAGGCCTTCTAAGGTCTCTTTTCTCTCTGATTTGCTGGAAAGATGATGGCTTGGGATGGATGGGTGACCAGGAGAGGAGGGGACTGGCCCTGAGTGCCCAAACTGGCCCGTTCCATAAAGGAAGGAGCAGGAAGCCTGGGGGTTGTAGTGTCTGGGTGTTGGGTGTGTTCCCTTAGCTCTGGTGCCAGCTCTGGCTGGAAAAGGATTAGGAAATGAGCTGTCTGGAGAACACAAGGCACCAAGAGCTAAAAAGCTATTCTCCACTAGATCCACCTCACCCTCCTCAAGGATCTTGCTGGCCCCAGAGGCTGAAGCCCCACCCCCCACCCCAGCCTCTCTGCGCTGAGACCAGCCTGTGCCAGGATACAGGGGTCTCGGAGCAGGAATGCTGGAAGTGGAAGCAAGATTGGCCCCGCTCCTGGCCACAGTGCTTCTCAGCAGTTGGAGGGAGCGCAGAGGAAGTGAGCTGGTGCCGCCATGGAGACTGCCGTGTTGACCACAGCCTAGAGAGACAGGATCCACACAGGGAGTCATGACTGAGATCTGGGCCCTGCTCTGCATCTGACAGACTCTGAGACCCTAGGCAAGCCTGTTTCTCTCTCTGGTCCCCAGTGGCCTCGTCTATTAAATAAGAACGTCGTGCTAGAATGTGCGTGCATGCTCAGTCGTTCGGTTGGGTCCAACTCTTGGTGACCCCATGGACTGTAGCCCGCCAGGCTCCTCTGTCAGTGGGATTCTCCAGGCAAGCATGCTGGAATTGGTTGCCATGCCCTCCTCCAGGGGATCTTCCCCACCCAGGGATCGAACTCCTGTCTCACCCCCCTGAGACAACTTGGCTCTGCTTTTCCCCATGTAGGGCTTGGAAATCTCCCAAAAGACTCCACAGAGACTACCTCTGAACCCTTGAGCAAGCCACCTATCTTTTCTGGACACCCTGGAGGACATCCACTTCATCACAACTTGGAAAATCTTGGAACTCGAACAAGACAAGCTCTGCTGATGTGTGCGCCTGTAAATGGCACCGTTATTGGGATTGAGAGGCTCAGGGCAGGGGGAGGGAAAGGGGGAAGGAGGAGAAAGCTTGAGAGCTACAGCCAGGGGAGGAGGGGGACTCCATGCTTGTCCAGAACACCAGCCTCCCCCACCTCCGCATGACCTTTCCTTTGCATGCCCCAACCTTCCCAGCTACAGTCAATGACCCGAAAAGAAGTCCAACAAACTGTTCCTGGAAGAAAATCTGAGCCAGGTCCTGGGGTGGGGAGGGGAACAAATAGCCCCGTGGCTGCAGTGAGCAATGCCAGGCTCCCAACTCCAGTCCTAACCCCCAATTTGACCTACATGTGCGTGCTAAGTTGCTTCACTCGTGTCCGACTCTGAGACCCTGTGGACTGTAGACTCGCCAGTCTTCTCTGTCCATGGGATTCTCCAGGCCAGAACACTGGAGTGGGCTGCTATGCCCTCCTCCAGGGAATCTTCCCGACTCAGAGATCAAACCCGTGCCTCTTACATCTCCTGCATTGGCTGGTGGGTTCTTTACCACTAGCACCACCTGGGAAGCCCAACATGGCACCTAAGCCAGCAGCAGATGCTTTGCTGGGTGTTGGAGACTCCAAGAGAAATACATTACTCACCAACCCTGGCTGCCAGTCTCTGACAACAGCTAGCAAGCTGGGCTGTGAATCGAAATCACTGAAGCGGGTGCTAGACACACAGCAGCCCATATCTCATCCACAGAATCTGGGGTGGGGTCTAGAAATCTATATTTTTAAAGAGCACCACCCTTGGGCACCCCTTCCCCCAAGACACACACCCTTGCCTTGCGGTGACTGAAACCTAAGATAGGCTTTATTTCCAAGGCAGCCCGAGTTTACACTTGCTCAGAAATTTACACTTGCCTTTCAGCTTACATGGCTCTATGGCTTTTCCTTCCTCCATGGGGAACTGCCAAACTCTGCATTTCTATAACCTTTCTATTTCTTTCCAGCTGGAAACCCTGGAATCAGATTGGTCCCCAATTCCTACATATTTCCTTCCAAATTCCCTCAGCACAGCCCCTTGACCTAGTGTCCCACCCCTCTCCCAGCCTAGATTGTTAGGAGAGTTACTAGGTCTTTCTACTAACCCAAAGTCTCCCAAACTTCAAGCATTCACCTGCCTCCTTTACAATTTTTTGGTCATATCTGCATACCACCTGTTGTATAATTTACCTAAGCATTTTCCTTAAATCAACATAAAAAAGTCCCAAACATTTATTTTAAAAGAAAAATTTCTGGAATTGAAAGTAGCAATGCAAATGGATAGGTGCATGCAAAAGTTTGCAGCAGCACTATTCACAAAAGACAAAAGATGGAAACAACTCAAGTGTCCATTGACAGATGAATGGGAAAGGAAAATGGCCACACCCTGGAATAGTATGCAGCCAGAACAAGGAGTGAAGTTCTGACACATGCTACAACAGGGTTGACACTTCAAGATGTTATGCTAAGTGAAAAAAGCCAGACATAAAAGAACGAATATTGTATTAATATAATTCCACTTATATGAGGCACCTGGCGTAGTCGAATTCACTGAAACAAAAAGAAGAATGGTGGGGACTTGCCTAGCAGTCCAGTGGTTGAAAATCCACCTTGCAAGGCAGGGGGTACAGGTTCAATCCCTGGCTGAGGAACTAAGATCTGACATACAAAGAAACTCAGCCCGTGGGCATCAGCTTGGAGTTCGAGTGCTTTGGAGCCTGTATGCCACAGGGTCCATGTTCCGCATCCCCCTGCATGCCACAACTAAGACTTGACACAGACAAATAGATATTTATTTTAAAAAACATAGAAGGGTGGTTACCAGGGGCTGGGGGCAAGGGGAGAATGGGGAGTTAGAGCTTAACGGGGACAGAGTTTCAGTTTGGCCCATGAAAAAGTTTGGGAGATGGATGGTGGTGATGGCAGCACAACATTATGAATGTGCTTTATGCCATTGAATTGTACACTTCAAAATGATTTTCTTGGTAAATTTTATGTTTAAAAAAGAAGAAAACTTTCTATCGCTATCTTGCCTGAAAAACAAAAACAAAAAGCAAAACCACTATCTCACTTGCTGTTGAAAACAAAATGTTATCAACAAACTAATGTCAGCTGCCCTTCCACTTTGTTACATTAGTATTAGACTGCTGCTAACATGCCTACTCAGGCTTCCCTGGTGGCTCAGACGGTAAAGAATCCACCTGCAATGTGGAAGACCTAGGTTCGATCCCCGGGTTGGGAAGATCCCCTGGAGGAGGACATGGCAACCCACTGCAGTATTCTTGCCTGGAGAATCCCATGGACAGAGGAGCCTGTCAGGCTATATAGTCCATGGGGTCACAAAGAATTGGACATGACTGAGCAACTAAGCACAGCACAGCATCCTCACAAAAAAGGAGGATTAAAAGAGAAGCAGAAAAGCTCCGATGTCTTTCCTTTGAGAACCAGTGTCAATCAAGATCTCTCTTGAGAATTGTCTTTGGCCCATGGATCACCTGCTTATTTCCTGGTGGTTCAGCGGTAAAGAATCTGCCTGCCAATACAGGAGACGCAGGTTTGATCCCTAAGCTGGGAAGATCCCCTGGAGAAGGAAATGGCAACCCACTCCAGTATTCTTGTCTGGAGAATCCGCTGGACAGAGAAGCCTGGTGGGCTACAGTCCATGGGATCGCAAAAGAGTCAGACACGACTTAGTGACTAAAGAACAGTGGATCACATTGTGTCAAAGCCTGTGGAGACACAGGGGCCGTGAGCTCATAATGACCGCTCAGATCTCTCTATACAATCCTGCTAGAATCTGTGAGGGTTACACCAGGCACATGTGTATTCAAAGCGCTCTTGTGCAAGGCAGGAAATCATCAGGAAAGCATTCATGTCTTATCCATCTTGTAGATACTTCTTGGAAGGGGAAGTCGCTTACCCAGGGGGACTGATGCCAAGTCTGAAATCCAAGTCTGTGAGCTTCACCCTCTTCCTCTGGCCACCCGATCACCCAAGACTGACCCCTGGCCTTGGAGCAGGGCCCCTGTGCTAAATTTCTGATTCCACTCTTCACAAGGTACTAGATGCTAGGTCCCTGCCATCAGACTTTGCTGTATCAACAAGCCTCCCTCTGACTATCCAGGCCCCGCCCTGCATTTGTGGAGCCTCACACCTTTGCCCAGGTACTGGATGGGCTTTCAGGGGACCTGGATTCAGATTCTGAGTCTGCTAACAACTTGGCCACAGGGTCTTTGACAAAATTCCTTGGGAAGTCCCTAGAGGTTTGTAACATGGAGTAGGTACAGCGGTTGGACCACATCAGTGCCTTTCAACATATGTGTGACCTCTGGACCCCTGAGACAGGAGATACACACACACCGCACCACACCACACACACACACCACATGACCCCTGGACCCCTGAGATAGGAGACACACCCACACCCACACCCACACCCCCACTGAGATAGGAGACACACACACACCCCCCCCCCCCCATATCCAGTTCACCTGCCATTGGCAGACCCAGGCAATGGGATCTGGGGGCGTGGCCTGGGAACACGCCCTCTAAACAGCTTCCCCCGCCGGCTCCGCCCACCTCCTGCGGGTGATTCCCACGTGTGGGAAACCTCAAGCCCCTGGCTCAGTTGTCTTTGAGGACCCTTCCCTCCATATCCTGGGACCTTGGAGACCAAGTCCTTGCCTAAGGCAGACTGGGATTTAGAAAGTGGTTTTCTGGGATCTCATCTTCTCTTCCTTATCTCCACTGGCCCTCAAGCAAGAAGGACTAATTTCTTTAGCTTTCTGACTGGCTGGGAATGGCATTTCTTTGGGAGGAGCGGGGAGGGGGTAGAGCGGGGAGGCATATCTGTGTAAGACTTCTTGCCAAATTTAGGAACACCTGGCTGCAACTGGAGGTGGGGCACTTCTATCGCCTCCCATGTGTCACCTAGGGTGGAGAGACAGGCTGCGGGACTCAAGGGAAAACCGCGGGTATTAAGGGTCCCAGACAAAAAAAGAAAAAGGCATAAGAAGAATAAGGCAAAATTTCAGTTTTGTTTTTTTTTTTTACGTTAACCTTTGTGTTCTGACCTGGTGTAGTTGTATGTTTGGGAGTATATTTGGATAGAGACATTACTGCCATCCTGTTCATATTTATGGGCCTGACCTTTGTATTACAGTAGCCTGCTTTGAAGCACAGTTATTTTTAATTGCTTTATGTGTCCACAGAGACTGTTCTTTGCCTCTGTCAGTTATATACAGTACCCTGGCACATGTTTGCTCAATGAATCTTTCAGTGACTGAATATTTACAACCACATCTGAATACAAAAGGAGGAAATGAAAAAAAAAAAAAAAAAAAAAAAAGGTTCCCAGACAGAGCTAGGCGTAGTGGAGCCCCGCCCCAATCTCTCTTTTGGGGGATTAGTTTCCCTTAGTTTCTCGCCTTAGAAGACGTGGCTTAGGACCCCAACTTGCCATAGAGATGCCAACGGTCAAGCACAGTCCGGGAATGCCCTTGCCCCCGAAGATGCTAAAAGAGAAGTGAGGATCCCTCCAAAACGCTGGTTAAAGGTCTCCTCATAGACCCCCGCCCCTCCCTCAGCACTGGGGACCGCACTAATAGGACCGGGTACCCAGATTCCAGAGTCAGAGTGGGAACGTGACTCAAGAGGGAAACTGAAGCTCAGACAAGTGCAGCCCGGGTCCTAGGTCTCGGCATGGAAGGGAAGCCTGTGATTCCCTCCGCGCGCCCCCGCGAGCATCTTCAGATTCCAGTACCTCAGCCAGTGCGGCTACCCAGCGTCTGCGCGCCTCTTCTCTGTCCCCGTGTCTCTGCAGACGCTGCCCTTCCCGCCGGCTCTCCCCGCCGCCCCTCCTGGGCCCCGGTAAGCTGGGCAAAGCAGCCCAGCTCCGGGGTCTCCACTCCCATTTCCGGCGTGGAATCCTTCCAGGGATGCTGGAGACGAGGGGTTTTCTGGGTGTGCACTCTGCACGTTTACAGTCCCCCGGCTTCCAGCCTTGCTGTGTGACGACAGGCAAGTAGCTACCAGTCTCTGAACTCTATTCCCAGCCCCACCTCGGGGGCCGCAGAGGGGCCCTGGGTTACCTGCCGCTGTTTCCCGAGACTCCTGCCGCTGTTTCCCAAGACTCCTGCGCGCGCTGCCTTCTGCTTCTCCCTCCTGCCAGCTCTGGGGTTGAACGAGGGTGGGGACAGGCAGTCGCCTGGCCACCTCCCTTCCACCTCTTCGGGCCCCCCCCTCGCCCGGCCCCCTGTGGCTGCCTTTTTTCTCTTTCACTTTCTCTCTGCCCTACGGGGCTTGAGCCACCCAAGCTGGGGAGTAAGCACACACCCAAGCCTCCTGTTGCACCCACCACGTGCTTTCTCAGAAGCGCCTAGTCTGCCACCCACCGGAGCTCCAATCAGCCTCTAAAAATAGCCAGTGCTCGCTTGCCAGTAGGTAGCCTGCTCTTAGGCATTTGAAACACAAGCCCTGATTAGGAGGAAGCTGGCCCTCCGTTTCTCTCCACTTCAGCCCCACCTTGAAACTGACAAGCCATCCCTGCAGGGTACAGGGACTTGCTAGCCCAGCCACTCACTCCAGAGAAGCCGGCTCCCCTGGGAGGTGGAGAAACCCCCTCAGGTAAATTCAGCCCTGGCAACCTTGATTCCCCACCCCACCACCATTGCACACCTCCTGACAGCTTTCTTCCCTCACTTCTTCTTCCACAGGTCCTGCACCCCTGCTCCATCCACCCGAGGCCTTGGAGAGGTCACTTCCCTTCCCAGGCTTGGATTCCCTATCTGGAATTGAGGGGGGAGCCTTCAAGGTGACTTCTGACCTCTCTCTCTCCTTATAAAACTCTCCCTGCCCAAACTCCCGCTGCTACCATCAGAGCTGGCAAACGTCATCAGCCTGCAGGTTCAGAGGAAGCTGGGCATTTATTTCAGCAGCGTCTGATCAAAGACACCTCATACTCTCAACCACACAACAAAGGCAACCAATAATATTGGGTTCCTGTGTGGATCTTCAGATATTAAAACAAACCGGGTGCTGTGCTAGAACCTTGGATTGCTCACCTTGGTCTTGGAATAAAAGTTTCCCCCAATCCCATTTAACAGCCCAGAAAACAGCCCAGACTCAGTATAGGCTGGGGACCCTGTGTCACTTGACAGCCAGCCAGGCAGCTGGGGTTCAAACCTGTGTGCTGCTTTCAGAGCTGATACCAGATGTCTGTGCTCTGCTTTCTCTCACCATCTGTCCCCTGTCCCCACTTATTCCACAAAGAGCCAGCCAGAAATGGGGAAGAGGGTAGCATCGGGCCAGACGCCTGGCTACTGCCCACCAGGCTCAACGTCTAGACTAATGGGCTGACTCTGGCTTTGGTGTCCCTGCTTCTTGGGGATGGGGTGGGTCTGGCAGGGGTTCCACCCTTCAAGGGCACCCCTCAGTGTTTACCTGGCAGAGGGAGGACCTTGCGGTTGGCAAAGCCTGGCCATCAACACTGAGAGCTAACAACACGCCCCCTGGAAGTCAGCCCTCTAGTACCCTTCAGGGTGATCAAGTCTTCTTACATTCCAGACACCTGAGTGAAACTGCAGGTCCCTCAGTGGAAGGAAATGGCAAACCACCTCACTTCTTCCAAAAGCCCTAGTAGGCCAAAGACCCCCTCCCGCCATCCTCACCCCCCTAGTTCAGAGCAGTGTCTCCATTTATTTGGGATGGCGGGACTTCACCCTAAATTAAGAGGCGTCCTCAGCCCCACCATCCCATACCCGCCTTTTTACCTTGGGGCTCTGGCAGGTAGGACCCAGCAGGGCGTGAGCCAGGCAACGCATGGTGTGGGAAACACAGGGAGGCAGCAACTTCTGGACTCTGGCAGCCTTTCCTGGTGCCCTCAGCCTGCCCAGCGATGTCTTCAGGTGCCCAATTCAGGAGCAGGCAGCCTCATCTCTGGCCAGTCTCCCTATACCTGGTCAGGAGCCCGCCAAGACTAAGCAAACATGCAAAAGAAGCAAGTAAGGGACCAGCAGAAAATTCTCACCTTACCACATGATCAGAGCTGCCAGATTTCTCTTACTAGGCATGCTCTAATTTGCCCACGCTCCCTTAAACACTCCCTTGTGCCTGACGTTAATTTCAGTTCCTTGTTGAGGGACCAAATGGGGTGATGACCAGGAAGAAAGTGAATTGACTGTTGGACTGTCTTCAACACATGACATTCTGAAACGGTGTTGACAACGGTGGAACCACGCTGGTGCCAGTTGCCAATGTATGCCATCTTCTGTAGGGTGGGGCTAGGGCTAGAGCCTCACAGATCCCTCAAGACAAGCTGAAAGCCCGTGCTAAGTTCTGCAGACTCCCTGGATTCCATTGCCATCCCCCACCCCACCCACACAACAAACTGCCCTGAATTTCCCCAGAGAAAGAGTCCTCCACTCATTATTTTTATTCCAAGACATTGGATTAAAATATAAATTACATATTAGAAAATGTTACCCCAAATATGATATACTTAGACACACATAGTTTGGGGTACCAGATAAATGCAGCAGAGAGACTGTCACAGGAGAAAGTTAGTGCCTTTTCAAGGTTCTGCCCAGGCTTCTGGAAGCCTCCAGAAGAAAGTCTCAGTCTGGGGGCTAATGAACTTTTAACGCCTCTTCTAATGCATCATCAACCCATCTCACAGAGAGCAGCCCCCCAGCTGCAAGCCGTCAGTAGAGAGCAGTGTCTGGCTAGAATGCGATGACAATACTCTGCCCTCTTGTTTCATAGTTACCTTCTGTGTGTGGCATTCTTTTTCATTTATGTTGGGCATAAACTTTCCTTGGGAAATAAAATTAATGAAAAATGTGAGTAGTTTGAAAACAACTGAAAAACCCATACCCGTCAAGCTAATAGTAGTGTGCATGTGAGCTAAGTCGCTTCAGTCATGTCCAACTCTGCGCGACCCCATGGACTGTAGCCCACCAGGCTCCTCTGTCCGTGGGACTCTCCAGGCAAGAAGACTGGAGTGGGTTGCCATGCCCTCCTCCAGGGGATCTTCCTGACCCCAGGATCGAACGTGCGTCGCTTATGTCTCCTGCCCGTTGGGAGGTGGGTTCTCCACCGCGAGCGCCACCTGGGAAGCCCAACAGTAGCGCAGAGGGTACAGAACAATCATGAGGTTGGTACCGAAATGAATGACGTTTTGGAAACAATGACTTTGGTGCCTCAAGCATTTTTATGGAAAGAACACTGAACCGGGAATTTGCAGCCCCGTGGTCCAAACCGCACGGTTGCTAGCCGACGGGTCACCTCGGACCCCTCACTTCCGTTGTGTGGGCCTCAGTTTCTCCGTGTGTGAAGTGAGGGCAATGATGCCTATATTTGTATAGTGATTATTTTCGAGGCAGTTTCTGCTTTCAGAAGTTCCAGGAGGGGAAGTAGGCAGACATGTGAGACTGCCGAGAGTCAATGTGAAACAGTCTCGTTCTGTTAGGCTAATAAAACAGACACGATGGGTATTAGACATCCCAAGAAGTTTCAGCTTCCTGTGACCTGGCACACCTGGCCATTCCATGAGGACATGTGTCCTCAGAGGGAGCCAGCTCTGACGGCTATGGCCATGGCAGCTCTGACCAGCTTCGTGGCTGGGCCATGCTTGGAATGAGAGACCCCGGGCCTGGGTGCGCCTGGATGGATGCTGTCATTTCTCACCTGGACTACCTGCTACCTGGTCTCTCTGTGTCCTTCTTCACCCGCCCCCACCCCAGACCTTAAGACCCGAATCTGATCACGCCTGTGTCCACACAGGTTTCTGAGCCGGGAGGGTGACACGTGCCAGCCTGCGTTTTGACTGATGGCAGTCACAGGCCATCGATTGTATCAGGAGAGCCTCGAGTACGGAGCCAAGAGAGGAGCACTGTGGAGCCTCGCCAGGTGCTGAGGGGGGTCTGAATTCTAGCAGAGGCAGTGGAGATGAGGAGATGGGGCACTGAGGTGAAGTGACAAGCCTCCAGGACTGAGTGGACAGGCCTAGGAGGGGGCTGAAAGGTTAAGCCGACGACAGGGTCTCTCCCTATTACAGCATCTAGCATTCCTGCTGAAGCTCCTCTCAAAACTCCCCCAGAGGCAGTGACCACCCATTCTCTTGAGCCCAGGATAAAACCAATTCCCGCTTGACCAGGGGAGCCCTCTCAGTCCTTGTCCAAGGCACCTGAATTTCTTTGTCTCAAGTCAGAATTCAGCATGACAAAGCTACAGGCAGAAGCACTGTTCAAGGTACCAGTCTGGGGTCCCCAGCCAAGCACAGAGGAGAAAAGATGAGGGGACTTGATCTTGCAGGTAGGATTAGCATCCCAGAGAGCTTGCCATCCCCTGCAGCAATCTCTCCAAACAGATCTTGCTCAGTCCTACCTGCTTCAGTTCAGTTCAGTTCAGTCACTCAGTCGTGTCCGACCCTTTGCAACCCCATGAATCGCAGCACGCCAGGCCTCCCTGTCCATCACCAACTCCTGGAGTTCACTCAGACTCATGTTCATCGAGTTGGTGATGTCATCCAGCCATCTCATCCTCTGTCGTCCCCTTCTCCTCCTGTCCCCAATCCCTCCCAGCATCAGAGTCTTTTCCAATGAGTCAACTCTTCGCATGAGGTGGCCAAAGTATTGGAGCTTCAGCTTATCTCTGCTCAAGCAGGGTCCTCACCCCACCCGTCATAGGACCACCCTCCTGCCTCCTCCTGTTGGACTGCATTTTAGTCATCCTTCAAGGCCCACTGTCGTCAGCCTTCCAGCTAACAATAACCTCCTGCTTTCCTCTTTTCAGCAAACTTGCATCCATGGATTTGGCAATACATCATGAACTTCCTATTTCATGAGTATGGCCCCCGCTGCCTCTGACGAAGTATAAAGTCCTTAATGTCTGCCTTAATGTGTTTGACTTTCTTTTTGAAAAGGATGTCAAGATTGGTTGAGTGAATGGTTGGCGTTTAAATTTGATTAAGGCAGGCAACCTCTAAATGGATGGAGAGTCCTCCTGTACTAGGTTGTAAGTATATCTTTTCTCACCCTTGTTGGTGACCTGCCTCATTTCTAGCAGATGCTAAATAAATGCTTAAGGGAGAGGGAAGTAAGGAGGTGATAAAGCAAGGAAGAGAGATCAGACAAGAGGCGGGGGAGTAGAGAGAAAAAAAACTAATATGTAGGCAAATTAAGAGATCAAACCAGTCAATCCTAAAGGAAATCAATTCTGATTTGGAAGGACTGATGTTGAAGCTGAAGCTATAATCCTTTGGCCACCTGATACAAAGAAGCAACTCATTAGAAAAGACCCTGATGCTGGGAAAGACTGAAGGCAGGAGAAGGGGACAACAGAGGATGAGATGGTTGGATGGCATCACTGCTGGATGGACATGGGTTTGAGCAAACTCTGGGAGGTAGTGAAGCATGGAGAAGCCTGGCGTGCTGCAGTCCACGGGTCACAAAGAGTTGGACACAACTTAGCTACTGAACAACATCAAGGCAAATTAGGCAGGTCGGAAGGTATCTGAGAACATAGACCTGTTCATGGGTAAATGTACAAGTGGATTAGTTGGTAAGAAGGTGGGTGAATCAGCTGATACATAAATATTTGGGCAGTCAGAGAAATGAAATATTGATAAGCTGATAGAATTAGATAGTAGATGTAAGTTGATCAATTGATTAGTAGAAATTAGTATGGTTGGGGCTTCCCAGGTAGCACTGGTGGTAAGGAACCCACCTGCCAATGCAGGAGACGTAGGACGTGAGGGTTTGGTCCCTGGGTCGGGAAGACTCCCGGGAGGAGGGCATGGCAACCCACTCCAGTATTCTTGTCTGGAGAATCCCATGGACAGAGGAGCCTGATGGGCTACAGTCCAGAGGGTTGCAAAGAGTCAGACACAACTGAACGAATGAACACTCACAGTAGGCAGTTGGGTAGACCGGGTAAGCTTGAGAGCAGGCAGCGGGAGAGACCAATAATTGGAAGTAAGGACACAGGTGAGCTGCTCAAGGGAACAAAGAACAAAACAGTCTCGGTGAGTCAGGTGCCAGGCAGGGAGCCGAGCCGAGCATAGAACAGGCCCCTGGTCACCCCCAGGAAAACCCATGGGGACTCGCCAACTTCCAGTTGCAGGTGTTTCTGCTTCTGCGGCTCATGTGGGTGAAGGTGAAGGAAGTCTGGCCAGCTGGGAAGCCACTCAAGGTGAAAACCAAGCGGTCCTTGCCAAAACATCTTCCAGGAGTCAGCGGAGACTTGCTTACTGGGGATCAGAGCAGGAACGGGTTTGGGGAGAAAAAAGGGATAGAAAGAAGGGAGGGTGCAGCCTTCCTCCCCTCTGTGTCTTGGCTTGGGTGACTCTCATCCTAAGGACCAAACTGGGAAGGAAGTGACAGGAAGAACTTAGCAGTCTGGCGTATGTCCCTCCCTTTCCAATAGATCAGGCAACATCCTAGAAGGAGGCTTTGTTTTGTGTTTCCTAGAACAGAGTTCTCATGGGCAAAACTACCACACTGTGAAAACACAGAGCGACAAAAAAATGAAGGAAAGCCAAAGGCAACAGAAAGATGTAAAGCCACAGCAGGGGTGTCCCACGGCCTCTGAGAAGGCTCGCCCCAAGAGCACCACTGCGCCTCCGCCCACAAACCTGAGGCCGGCTGGGTCTGACCTTGCCACTGGTCATCCCTCCATGCACCTTGAGTCTGTGGTTGCCCCGAATGCCACCCTGGAGGCTGATGAGTCAGAACGAGCTTTCCTCCTGGCAGCACTGCGTGTGTTTTGGATGATGTCACTGAATTCTTGGAATAGCCACTCTGGATGATCGCATCGCCTCCATTTTACAGATGGGGAAACCGAGGGCTCCCAGGAAGGGACCGGCATCATAGCCCTTGGAATCAGGGAGACACAGATCGCACCGAGGCTGGCTGAGGCACAGTATATGTGCTTAACCAACGTGCCAGCTTGAGCGCGGGAATCACATTAACTCTCAGGTGCACATAGCGGCCACACACTCAGCACTGGAGTGGCTGTCTAGATGTGATGTGGAGCCCCCAAAGAGACTGCAGACTCAACTCCCTGGTTTATCCTCCCCCCAGTCCAATGCAGGAGACGTAACAGATGCAAGTTCAATCCCTGGGTCAGGAAGATCCCCTGCAGAAGGCAATGGCAACCTACTCCAGTATTCTTGCCTGGGACAGTTCCTCCAGTATAGAGGAGCCTGGTGGGCTCAGGTGGGTCCACAGCATCACAAAGAGTCAGACACAACAGAAGCGACTAAGCATGCATGCCTGAGCTACTGAGCACAGCACAATATGTACATGTCTGACATTCTTAGAGTTATCTATCTAATGCCAAGCACTTCCTGGGATAGTTTCTCAGATACCATCTCACTGAATTCTTGCTATGACCCTGGGAGGTTTATATCATCACTCCCATTTTAGTAAGGAAAAAACTGAGCATCAGACTGGTTCAGGCATGTGGCCAAGGTTATACAATTTGTAAGCAGCAGGGCATGGCTGCAGGACTAGAGCTGCTCAGCTTCCAGCCTAGTTCTCCCTCCATCACTGCCATGCTAAGTCTCTCTTCTCTGGCCTCTGATTGTCCTCCAGGGGCTGTCACTCACTGTCCCCAGTCAGGCAGCTGAGTTCTGTCCAGACTCTTGGGCCTCCGCTGAGCTTGCTGGGGGCTGGATGCACGTGCGCTTTTCTGTGCAGCAGAGTCAACCCCCAAAGTGGGCTTCCTGCACAACTGCAGCTGAAGCATTATCATATCCAGAGGTGACTTCTGAATCATCAGGCTGGTTTCAGTTTGAAGATGGTCAGACTGCTTCAGGTAGACTTACGGTATCCCTTTGGGTTATTCAAAAGAGGCAGCCAACCAGTGCAACGGGTGATGTGGGCCCACGAGATCTAATAGCCACCCCTCCCCAGGCCACGATCGAGGCGACCGTTCACCTCCCTGTGCCTCAGAGTACTCATCTGTGGAGTGAGAGTAATGGTAAACTCGAGCCATCCACACACTCATCCATCTCCCCATCCACCCATCACCCAGCCATCTATGCACCTGCCCATCAACCATTCTCCTATCTTTCCCACCCACCCATCTGTCCACCCACTTAACCACCTACCCAC
>SJXQ01000213.1:290900-343895 GCA_006408695.1 Aepyceros melampus | reverse complement strand
ATTATATTAAGTGTTCGGGATACATCTGTGATAAAAGCGTAGATCCCACCCCACAGAGTGCTGATTTTCCAGCGAGAGAGGCAGACAATAGGCGGCAAACAAAGGAACCTCCCTGGGGTCCAATGGTTAGGACCCTGTGCTCACATTGCCAAGGGCCTGGGTTCAGTCCCTGCTCAGAGATCTAAAATCCCCCGAGCCGTGCAGCTTGACTAAATAAATAATCAACAACAAACATAATACAAAAGTAAAGTGTATCGAAGGTAAACATGTCAGTGTGGGGAGTGGTACTCAGAGTGTGGAGGGAGAGTTGCAAATTTAAATAGGATGATCAGGGTAGGACTCCCTGAGAAGGTGATACTTGAAGAAAGAGCTAAAGGATTCAAGGAGGTTGGCCCAGAAGATATCTGGAGAAAAGAATGTTCAGATGGAGGCAACAGCTTGTGCAGAGGTCCCGTGGCAGGGAGTGTGCCCGCCTGTCCCAGGGACCCCAAGGGTACCAGCATGGCTGGAGAAGATAAGACGGCAGAAGTAAAGGGTGGGAGCAGAGCAGGGATGAACTAGATCTTGAAGGGCCTCATGGGAATCGTCCAGATTTAGCTTTCCTCTGAGTGACACGGGAAGCCAGTGCAGGGTTTAGGGCAGTGGAGGGTGACGATCACGATAAGGTTATAGAGAGAGTTACAAAAACTTCATACTCTGATTTCCTTTTCTGAAGCCCTGTTGAAACTCAAGTCAGTACCCTTTATTTATACAAACCACACACTTCTCCTCTCCCTGTTCTCCTTGTCCCTGTCCGAAGGCTGCTCCCTCTCCGGGCCCCCTGGCTGCATCAACTGCCCGTAGTCCTTACAGCTGCAGTCTCACGGGCCTGGGAGGAGCTGGCCTGGAAGAGGGTGGCGGGGGAACAACAAGGAAAGGAAGCAATTTATCCTTCCTTGTCTCCCAGCCTCCTGAAGACCGCACGGAGCTCAGTTCCCTTTCTAGAGTCACATGGCATCAGAAATAAATACATTATATCCCCTGGGAGGAAACGGAGTTTAATAACAGGAACCCGCCCTCAAGGCGAGAGGGAGGGGCAGAGGTGTGGGCAGCTGCAGAGTGGAGGAGGCTGCAGTTTGCAGAGAGTGTGTCGAGGAGAGAGGAAGGCCTTGACGCCCCGTGAAGTTGGCATCTGCCCCTATATCAAGACTGCATAAACTATGTGTGTTCTCTGCAGTTTCTTTCATCTGCATCTTACAGTTTTCAGGGTGCAGGTCTTTTGCCTCCTTCCATAGGTTTATTCCTGGGTATTTTGTTCATTTTCACGCAGTGGTAAACAGGATTGTTCCTTTCATTTCCCGTTCTGATCTTTCATTGCAGAGAAATGCAACAGATTTCTGTGTGTTAATTCTGTAACCTGCAGCTTTGCCGAATTCATTGATGAGCTCTAGTAGTTTTCTGGTAGCATCTTTAGGAGTGACATGTACACACTGCTGTATTTAAAATAGATAACGGACAAGGAAATCAACTCTGAATATTCCTTGGAAGGACGCTGCTGAAGCTGAAGCTCCAATACTTTGGCCCCCTGATGCAAAGAGCCGACTCTTTGGAAAAGACCCTGATGCTGGGAAAGATTGAAGCAAAAGGAGAAAAGGGCGGCAGAGGATGAGATAGCGGTTAGATAGCATCATTGACTCAATGGACATGGATTTGCGCATATTCCAGGAGATAGTAGAGGACAGAGGAGCCTGCTGCAGTCCAAAGGGTCGCAAAGAGTCAGACACAACTTAACGACTGAATAGCAACAACAAGAACAACCTACAAGGACCTACCATATGCCGCAGGGAACTCTGCTCAATATTATGTAACAACCTAAATGGGAAAGGAATTTGAGAAAAGAGTAGATACTTGCATATGCATCCCTGAGTCACTTTGCTGTACGCCTGAAGCTAACACAATATTGTAAAGCAACTATACTCCAATGTAAAATAAAGTTTTTAAAAAGATGCCATAAGTGGCTTGCACTCCCATTAAGAAATCAGGGAGGTCATTCAGGTGATAGGCATGTCCCAGACCCCCGGGGGTCTTTTAGGAGGGGGAGAGTAAAAGATGTGTCCAAGGAACAGACAGAGATGTCTGAGTGAGACTTCACCCAGGAAGACAGCCCACCCCCTGTAAACATGTATCTTGGCAGAAGAGTTGGAGAAATGCCTACACTTCCCTGGAGCCCATGGCAAAATCATCAAGAGGCTGTTTAGCCTTTAAGACCAGACTGAGCCACAAGTGTATCTGCCTTCAAATCCAGCCTCAACACTTCCTGCTTGGGGACTAGAGTTGGTCACCTCTGGACATTCTCTGTCTTTTCTTCCTGTGTAACATAAGGCTGCTGCTGCTGCTAAGTCGCTTCAGTCATGTCTGACTCTGTGCAACCCCATAGACAGCAGCCCCCCAGGCTCCCCCGTCCCTGGGATTCTCCAGGCAAGAACACTGGAGTGGGCTGCCATTTCCTTCTCAACTGCATGAGATCATTTAAGGGTTAGGGTGGATATGAGAAAACCTGCTGGCTTAGGTGTGCCTGGCAAGCAACTAAACACTCAATAAATATGAATTGTGATTATATCAAGTTGTAAGTTACTCCAAAACCATTAAAGGATCAAGGACTAGAATTTATGACATCAGCTCACAAAATTGGGAAAGAAAGGTTTATGTAACGGAGGCTGCAAAGTGTCTCTAGGAAGAATGTTGTTAGTGGGAATTCCCTGGTGGTCCAGTGGTTAGGACTCCACGCTTCTGCAGCCAGGTTGTGGGGGGTGGCCTGGGTTTAACACACCTGGTTGGGGGAACTAAGATCCCTCAAGCTGCGTGGCATGTCCAAAAATAAAAATTAAGAAGACTGTTGTTTGCAAAAAAGTGAGAACCTTCTTGCAAGTGGGAAAGAAGACTGAAAATGTTTGAGGAGCCAAGGATGCAAGTGGAAATGGTATGGCATAGGCTTTTTTGCCCACTTTAAGATGAATCAGGAGTCAACAGTACCCTTTAAAAATGAGACACTCCCTCCAACTTGGTTCCTCTTCTCTCTCTCTCTCTCTTTCTCCCCCTCTTTCTCTTTCTTCCTCCCTCTCTCTCTTCTCCTCCCATCCTTCCTCCCTTCTTCTGTCTTCTGTCTACCTCCCTCTCTTTCTCTCCTGTCTCTCCTTCCCTTTCTCTCCTTCCTTGTTTGTCTTTCCGTTTCCTTCTCTCTCCATGACCCGGATGCACACACAGGCACGTGCATACACTTGCACACACACATGCCCACACAAACATGCACCTGTGCTCACACACACATGCTCACACGCACATGTGCACACACAGCAATCTCTGCTCTCCAGCTCTTCAGCCCTTCCTCTTTGTGGCAACCTATGTCTTCAGCTTTGAGACACACTGATTGTGCCGGCATCCGTCTTTCCCACTTGCAGCCAGTGGCTGATTTGTCCATTTGGGGCCTTCACCAGTGCCTTGCACGTGCCTAAGGTACCCAGACAGCTCAGAGAGCAAACCCAGTGGGCATTTGGCTGCGTGCCTCCAGGACGATTTACTTTTAAGCAGAGTGGGAAGCACACTGTTCTGCCAATGTTCTTGGCATCCCAGCCTGAGCTCTCTAAGCACTTGCTGCTCCTGTCAGCTCAACCAGAGACTCCGATTCCTATCCATTCTGCCTTCTCAGCTTGGGACAGAGATGAACATGAGGACCTCCCAAGATTAGAGGGAAAAGCCCTGAGCTGCTGACAGCCAGGCATAGCTTCATGAGACAAAAGGGATGGATGGCAACTTACCACCAGGGTCCTTGTAGCTGGAGTCCCTCTCGGCTGTGGGGGCCTGCAGCCCACTCCAGATCCACTCCAAGAGGGCCAAGTCTGGGTCTCCTTTCTCCAGCAGGGTCAAGGAGATTTTCCTGGCCAGAGCCTCACCATCGGACTCATGGAGCAGGGCATAGTGGTACTCCCTGGAGAGGAGCTCTTCCGCCAGCAGGTTGTCCAGAAGCTCCTGCACTTGGTTCGGCCGATGGCTAGAGAGCAACATCCGGACCTGCGTCAAGATGGTCTGGAAGTGATTCATGGTAGCGCTCAGATGCGGGGCAGCTCCCCTGGGCCAGCGCCTGGTATCTCTGCTCACCCGGCTTGTAGCATCCAAAACGTGAGTGAAAATCAGGATGGGGGAACCTCTGCAGCTTATTCCTGCTAAGGAGGATTTCCTCATTTGCACGTTAGGCTGGGGTTGCCTGATGAATTGATGGAAATGGGTTCTGGTCTTGATTCAGACCCATATGCGTGTGCATATGCCAAAGAAGGTCACGGCTTTGTGGATTCCTTTAGCCTCAATCCAGTATTTACTAAGAGGAACAAGGCTTGCCTCTTTGAGGACCTATAAGGTGACAGGCTTTCTCGGATGTTGCATCATAACAAAAAGGCACTGGGGCATAGCAATTAAGCAGTTAGGTTTGGAGCCAGTCTACTGGGTTCAAATCCCCAATTACTTGATATTTGGCAAGTTACTTAGCCTCTCCTTGCCGCCATTTCTCCATCTGAAAATGTTACCGAGTCCAAGCTCACTCTGCTCATGGCAGGACAGGCCAGCGAATCCAAGAGGCGAGGTGTTGAGGCAAGGAATGAATACAACTTTATTCCAAAAGCCTGACCAAGAAGACGGCAGACTAACAACTCAAAATAACCATCTTGTCCCGGTCTGGATACCAGGTACTTTTATGTCTCAGAGATGGCAGGGAGGTGAGGAAACAGAGTAGAGGCCATTTCATCTTATAAGTGTCTCCTAGAAGGGCAAGCCTCAGGCAGGGAGATGTGTTAATTTTTTCCTTCCTGCCTTCTACAGGTGGACATGGTTCTGAACAGAGGCATTTTAGTTTAACAGGCAGAGGGGCAGGATTCTCTGAGGCAGGCCATTATGTGTGATTATAATAACAAAAGCAGCCAAAGACACAGATCTTGCATGGAAGAGTCAAAATTGACTCTTCCCTGTTACAAAAACATGGAATGATAATAATAGCTTTTACATCTTAGAGTTGTAGGGACGAGTAAGCGAGATAACGCCTAGAGAGTACCTAGCACATCATCCACAACTTGATAACAGTTCAATAAATTTGAATTCAATAATATGAGCCATTATGATTATTGATTAATCATGCAAGCAATTGTGTCACTTTGGCTCAGGCTCATTAAACCTCAGTTCCTTCCTCTGAAAAATCTCCCAGTAAAAGTAATTCAATCTCATCAGGTTTTTCTGAGCGTTAAAAGAGGTAGTATGTATAAGGGGCTTAGTGCAGGTCCTAGTAAGCACTTCATGAAAATTGACTATATACTAATATTATCCCCAATTAATAGCACGGAAAACAGGCTTTGCATAGGAGCCCGTCTGTTGTAGGATTCTGCCCTGAAAAACCTCGGCCCCCGCTTTTTATATCATAGCTGATTGCTCTTCCAGAAATACACTGTGACCTTGTTTCCTTTCCTGGCTTCATTTTACCATCTCTCAGATGGGACCATTTGCATTGTTCATTTCAATGAGACAAATAGGGATTTCCACTTCCAGTATGGGTGAGAGTTCCTATTTGACCAACACTGCCACAATGACAGCTATAAACTCTGATGGCTGGGAGGAAGAGGAAAGTATAAAAAACATCTACCTGAAGGCCCTGGGGAGCAATCAGAGCAGGCAGACGCTGGACAGGAGTCAATATGTGGAAGACAAGAATATCACTGGTGAATTTCCAGCTCATTAGTTTATCTCAAGGTGGTCTCAGTTTGTGTTCTTCAGGGCAAGTAAAATTCTGTTTGAAAAAAAAAAAAAAAAAAGTTTTACTGCCCTGAATAATCAGAGGACAAAATTTGAGATAATAATAGTTGCTGGAAAGTGGGAGTAGAAATTCCAAGAAGGAGAGAGACAGAGAGAAGCTGCTCCAAATTCTGGGTATAAACTGTCCAAATGTGTGGTTGACCTCTGAACCCTGCATTCACGGCTCATTCGAGTTCTTGTTCATTCATGCATTCACAGCTCAACTGAGACTAAAAGAAGTGAGCTGAAACTTGAGTTGTAACCTACCATGGGGGTTGTGTTAAGGGCAGGAGACTAGGCATTTGATTCCAGCCAAGATAGGAGCCTGCTGAAACAGCAGCAGCAACAAAATTAACCCTGTTCAGATTATAACACAAACCAGAGTGTTTACTGTGGGTATGGAGAAGGAAGTGGCAACCCACTCCAGTATTCTTGCCTAGAGAATCCCATGGACAGAGAAGCCTGATGGGCTTACAGATCATGGGGTTGCAAAGAGTCAGACACGACTGAGCGACTTCACTTTCTTTCTTCTTTCTTTCTATGGAGTTAGAGAAGGCGAGGTTCAGAAAAAGAATGAGACCGGCACTTTTCAAGAACAGCTCACCTTTAATGAGGAGAGAAGGGGCAGCAGACAGATGAGTGAGCTGCTGCACTAACCCAAGAAAAGAGCAAGTATATATAGGCATATATGTGGAAATCTACTGTCTTAAGGGGGCCTGTTCTTCTCCAAGGTTGTTCAGAGTAGTTAGCTCTTAAACGGCTGGAGCAAGAAATTCTGGAGATCAGCCAGAAGCTGGGACCGACTGGCAGCTGGGCATAATCAACCTTAACGTCCATTTTTTCCTTTGGGTGAGAGAGTTCTTTGTTTTGCATAGAATGGTGGGGAGGACCCGGAGGGGAGTTTAACTCCAGGCTATTTTGAGTTACGTAAATTTCCTTCATTTACCACATATTGTGATAGGCAGTACCTATCCAAAATTACCTGACTATAAAGGGATAGGAAAAAGGGACCCATTCTCAGGAGAAAAGGACAATCAATGGAAATTGACTCCCAGATGTTGAAATTAGCAGACAAGGATTTTTTAAAAATCTTTTTATTTTTACTTTTTAAAATCTTTCTATTTTTCAAGTCTTTACTGACTTTGTTACAATATTGCTTCTGTTTTATGTTTTGGTTTTTTGGGCCCGGAGGCATGTGGGATCTTTGCTCCCTGACCAGGGATTGAATTTGTACCCCATGCATTGAAAGGTGGTGTCTTAAACCACTGGGCTGCCAGGGAAGTCCTGTGACAAGGATTTGTTAAAGCAGTGACTCTAACCATGAATGAAATAGACATAAAGGGTGCCAAGGAAAACATGCTGATGAAAATTAAAAAATAGGGACTTTCAGCAGAAAAACAGAAACTACTAAAAATTCCAAATGGCAATGATCGAAGTGAAAATTACAATGTATGAAAAGTTAAAAGTCTTTGGATTGGATTAATGGCAAAAAGGGATAACAGAAGAAACCTTCAGTTCAGTTCAGTCACTTAGTTATGTCCAACTCTTTGTGTCCCCATGAATTGCAGCATGCCAGGCCTCCTTGTCCATCACCAACTCCTGGAGTTCACTCAAACTCATGTCCATTGAGTCAGTGATGCCATCCAGCCATCTCATCCTCTGTCGTCCCCTTCTCCTCATGCCCCTAATCCTTCCCAGCATCAGAGTCTTTTCCAATGAGTCAACTCTTCATATGAGGTGGCCAAAGTACTGGAGGTTCAGCTTTAGCATCAGTCCTTCCAAAGAAATCCCAGGGCTGATCTTTAGAATGGGCTGGTTGGATCTCCTTGCAGTCCAAGGGACTCTCAAGAGTCTTCTCCAGCACCACAGTTCTAAAGCATCAATTCTTCGACGCTCAGCTTTCTTCACAGTCCAACTCTCACATCCATACATGACCACTGTAAAAACCGTAGCCTTGACTAGACGGACCTTTGTTGGCAAAGTAATGTCTCTGCTTTTGAATATGCTATCTAGGTTGGTCATAACTTTTCTTCCAAGGAGTAAGCGTCTTTTAATTTCATGGCTGCAGTCACCATCTGCAGTGATTTTGGAGCCCCCCAAAATAAAGTCTGACACTGTTTCCACTGTTTCCCCATCTATTTCCCATGAAGTGATGGGACCAGATGCCATGATCTTCGTTTTCTGAATGTTGAGCATAAAGCCAACTTTTTCACTTAAGATGTCACAATAGAGATTATTTGATCTGAAGAACAGAGAGAAAAAGATTGAAAAAGAAAAGAGCTTCAAGGATCTGTGGGATAATGTCCAAAGGTTCTACTTATACATACTTAGAATGACAGAAGAAGTGAGAGAATGGGGTAGAAAAAAGTTTGAAGAAATAAAGCCCCAAATTTCTCAACTTTGGTGAAAAGGAAACAGCATGAAAACTATGAAGCTCACAAGACATATACAAGGAAATCCACATGTAGGCACATCATAGTCAAACAACTGAAACTAAAGATAAAGAGAAATTTGTGAAAGGAGCCAGATCAAAAGAATACATTGCAGGGACTTCCCTGGTTGCCCAGTGGTTAAGACTCCACACTGCCAACGCAAGGGGTGCAGGTTTAATCCCTGACCAGGGATCTATGATCCCACGTGCCACACAGCACAGCCAAAAGATAAAAAAAACAAAACAAGGACAGATTACACACAGGAGGGCACGTGAATCCTCACTAACTTCTCATTCGACATCATGGACACCAGAAGACAGTGGAACAGTGTCTTGGAAGAACTGAAAAGAAAAAAATCGTCAACCCAGATTTCTAAATCCAGTGAAACTATCCCTCAAGTATGTGGGAAAAATAGATATTTTTAGACTTAAAAAACTAAAAGAGTGTGTCCTGCATTTTAAGAAATGCTAAAATAAGTTCTTTAGATGGAAGGAAAATTATACCAGTTAGAAACTCAGTTAGATACCAGTTGGGAAGAACTGAAGAGTGTCAGAAATAGTAATTTTAGGTAAGTATAAATATTTTTTAATTTATTTATTAAAAATTTATTTATTTGGCTGTGCCAGATCTTATTTGTGGCACACAGGATCTTTTAGTTACAACACATAGTTCCCTGACCAGGGACTGAGCCCTGGGTCTCCTGCATTGGGAGTGCAGAGTCAGCCACTAGGCCACCAGGGAAGTCCCAAAAGATTGGTTTTTTTTCTCCTTAATTTATTTAAAAACAGAGCTGCTTAAAGCAAAAGGTATGGTACTATCTTGTGATTTTTAAATACATGTAGATATAATATATATGATGGATACAGCATAAAGCATGGTGCAGCATAAAGCGTGATTATTGGACCCATATGGTGGCAATCTGTACTTTATATGAAGTGGTATAATGTTTCCTCTGTGTTGGTTGAGAGAGTGGAAAATATATACTAAAAGCCTTTGAGGGGCTTCCCTGGTGGCTCAGTGGGAAAGAACCACCTGCCGATGCAGGAGTCACAGGTTCGATCCCTGACCCGGGAGGATCCCACACGCTGAACAGCCTCTAAGCCCATGTGCCACAACTATTGAGCTTGTGCCCTAGAGCCTGGGAGCCACAACTACTGAGCCCTCAGGCCCAAGAGTCCATGCTCTGCAACAGGAGAGGCCACCGCAGTGAGAAACCTGAGCACTACATTAGAGAAAAGCCTGTGCAGCAATGAAAACTCAGCTCAGCCAAAAATAAATAAATAAAATTAAAAAAAAAACCAAAGTGTCTCTTAAAAAATAGCCCTTGAAGAACCACTAAAACATAAGCAAAAAGGCATAAGCTAAACAGCAATTTGAAATTAATACAGAATTTTAAATGAGATGGACTCAACTCTGGGCTTGAATAAGCAGTCTAACAAGACTATGACATTATAAATTTTACGTGTAAAGGCCAAGAGGTAGAAGACAGAAATTCTAAAGCTCTTCTCACCTAACAAAGTATACCTTTCAGGAAACAGAGATGTAGATGTAAATACCATCTGGGCAACAAATTATCAATTAAGATAATCAAAATTGCATACTTTTTAGGCCTTAAAGCATAATTCACAGGGCAAATCAATAATTTTTGCAGGCTGGATATCTTGTACTTCTTTGTACAAATTTAATATTGAAGTGAAGTGCAGGGTTGTGCTCAGTTTTGTCCGATTCTTTTCAACCTCAAGGACTATAGCCCACCAGGCTCCTCTGTCCGTGGGATTCTCCAGGCAAGAATACTGGAGTGGGTTGCCATTTCCTTCTCCAGGGGATCTTCCTGACCCAGGGATCGAACCTTTATATGAAGTGGTATAATGTGGTGTAATGCAATCTCTTGCATTGCAGATTCTTTACCGTCTGAGCCACCAGGGAAGCCCAAAAATTTAATATTGAGTTGGCCAAAAAGTTGGTTCAAGTCCTTCCATAAAGTATAACAGAAAAACTCGAATGAACTTTTTGACCAACCCTATACTTTTAAGAATAATTCTACAATCACGAGTTTTACAGCTTCACACAGGTCTTCCCCATGACAAGAGAATGGCAGGATACCTGTACAAAAGTTCTCGACTTCATCAGAACTAACTTTGATGCAGATCCGTGTCCGCTTTACTGTAGTTAGAGAGAAAGAGGAAACTTTGACCCCCACTTCCGCTTTCTTTCTGAGATTTCTCTTCCCAGCAGTTGGAAGACCACACGGTTTCTTGGACAAGGTGGCGGTTGTTGCTGTTCCGTCTCTAGTCATGACCCCATAGATTGCAGCACACCAGGCTCCCCTGTCCTCCATTATTTTTTGCTCAAATTCATTTGAGTTTGCTCAAATTTGAGTTTGCTGAAATTCATGTCCGTTGAGTTAGTGATGATATGCAACCATCTTATCCTCTGCTGCCCTCGTCTCCTACTGCCCTCAATCTTTCCCAGCATCAGGGTCTTTTCCAACGTGTCAGCTCTTTGTACCAGGTGACCAAGGTATTGGAGCTTCAGCTTCAGCATCAATCTTTCCAATGCGTATTCAGGGTTGATTTCCACTAGGACTGATTGGTTTGATTTCCTCGCAGTCCAAGGGGTTCTCAAAAGTCTTCTTTAACACCAGTTCAAAAGCATCAATTCTTTGGACAAGATGATAATGCCCATCAATTATCCTTGAGAGAAAAAGAGGAGATTTGAGAACTTACAACTTATTAGTTAGGAAAGAAGGTGGGGGGGGCGGTGCAAAAGAGAATTTTAACAGAAGGAAGAGATGGTGTGTAATCGTCAGCCATGGTTGTGGAGAAGACGGCAGGTGGGTCAGTTGCTATGCGGAAAAAGGAAAGCATGTTCGTAAGTACCTCACCTCTGAGGCACCTGAGAGAGAGGAGCAGACCTGAGAATCCATCCCCAAGACTCCAAGATGGAGAGGAGAAGCAGGCCATGAGCCTCCATCAAACACCCCGAGATGGGGATCAGAAGCAGCCCATGGGACTCCATCTAACACCCTAAGGTGGGGGTAATGGATGATTAAGCTGCAACCACTGGGTGCACGAACCAGGAGCTAGAGCAGCTTTTCCTAGCCCTTTCCAAGGCTGCCTTCCTCTTTCCTGCCAATCCAGTCCAGTACCGCATCACATGCTCAGTCACGAAAACTTGAATGCCAGCTTCCACTTGGTCCCTGATTCACTGTGCCACCACAAGCAATTTATTTCCTCTCTCTGGCCCCCTGTTTCATCACATGTGAAACATAGGTCAGATTATACCATCCCTAGAATTTCTTTCATTTCTGTAATGCTGCTGTTTTCAGGTAGGTGTTACCTTGCTGCAGAAGCCGCCAGTCTCAGAGTGTTCCCTCGTGATTAGTCATGAGCACAGCATTACCTCTGTCTACAGTCATCCAAATCCCCCTGTAAAATTTTTGTCTTACAATTATCACATGTAACATATTATTCCCCTCTTTTACTTTATCTGTATTATCATAAAAGGAAATTCCATATTCCTATCTCAGTTGGAAAGTCATGTCACTTGCCTAAGAATAGTGGCGAGCAGATGAAAAGTAAAATGTTGTTTATATTCTTCTGCTTATGGAAGGTCCTGATCCTGAGATCCAATGTCTTTTGGTGACAAAGCATGCTTAGCAAGTGTTATAGAGGAGTTAAAGCTAGACCGGTACCTAGCTGAAGCTGTCTGCATTAGAAAAGTAGTAAAAATTTTGAAAGTTACTAGTAAGGATGTAGACCCTGATGCTGGGAAAGACTAAAGGCAGGAGGAGAAGGGGATGACAGAGAATGAGATGGTTGGATGGCATCACTGACTCAGTGGACATGAGTTTGAGCAAAACGATGGGAGATAGCGGAGGATGGGGAAGCCTGGCGTGCTGCAGTCTCTGCAGTCTTTGAGACTCTTTGGGATCTCAAAGAGTCGGACGTGAATGAGTGACTGAACAACAGCAACAAAGGATGGAGAAAAACAAAAACTCTCCTACTTGGCTGGAGACCACTTAGAATACTTTCATCACCTAAGGTTAACATTTGAGCAATAGCTACTGACATGGGAGAGGTGCATAACTCTTCCTATATAACCCAGGAAAAGTCTTAAACATGTGCATTATGACACACAAAGCAACATTATTTGTGATGGCCAAAAAAACCTAAGAGATAATAATTAGAACAGACATGAATGTCTTTTATAAGGATCCTGGAACACACTCGACTTTAATGGATTGAACATAATGGATCCAATCAGAGTGAAGCAATTTGGTGTTTGTTAAAAGTGGACTCAGTGACGGGGTTTCCCTGGTGGTCCACTGGCTAAGACTCCGCTCTCTCAATGCAAGGGATCTGGGTTCCATCCCTGGTCAGGGAACCAGATTCCACATACCACAGCTAAAGATCCTGCACATAGCCATGAAGATCGAAGACCCAGTCTGCTGCAACTAAGTCCCAGCAAAGCCAAATAAACATAAGTTTTTAAAAATGGAGTCAGTCAAATCAATTACACTTTGGAATATTGTTTAAGTTTTAAAGGGTTAATGGTTGAGTCTTTACAATTTTGTCTCCTGTTGCAGGACAGTATGATGTTACGCATAAAAGCAAGTCCATAAGCTGCTAAACCCATGAGGGTATTATATTTCTGAGAACCTTAAAACAGGTTATTTAGGGCTCTGAATTCTGATACAGGCATTCCAGAATCTTCTCACAAGATCAGCTAATGGTATAATCATGATACTTTTTGTGGCACTGGTCATTCGTGATTGCCCACCCGTAATTCCTTCTAGAATCATCACAGGCTATGTGTCAGGAAGTCTATCTGACAGCACTCTCATAAAAAAATGGATAATTTTAAACAAAAGTGCTGTTCCTGCTTATGTGTATATTGAAGGATAATGTCTTTAAGTGGATTCTGTTTGACAATCCCACAGTGGAAAATTGACCACATTAAACTTGCCTCGTGGAAGGCAGCTGTTTAGAGAGTCTAAATTCCATCTCCAATTCTGATTGTATTCTGGGTTTCTTAAGATTTATTTGATTATTGTTACAAATCTGGGTTTTTTAATGCTAATAATGCTAAACAATGTTAATTTAATCACAAATTTTATATATTATGTCTAAGGCTTCAGAGAGGAAGGCATTACAATACTTATGAATGGTGACAAATATGCTGTGCATATCTGTAACTTCATCTTTGAGCGTTTGTGACTTACTTGGTTAGCTCTGTCCTGTGAGATGTAAGCAAACGTAGAGTCAATTAGTCCTTATGATGTTTCGAGTAACTGTAGAGAGGCGACATAAGAGACGTGGGTTCCACCCCTGGGTCGGGAAGATCCTTGGAGGAGGTCATGACAACCCACTCCAGTATTCTTGCCTGGAGAATCATATGGATAGAGGAGCCTGGTGGGTTAGAGTCCATAGGGTTGCACAGTGTTGGACATGACTGAAGTGACTTGGTACGCACCTATAGACTTTAGAGATGTGAAAATGATATGTAAAGCAAGGCTTTACAATTATAGAATCAAAGCTATTGAATTTTATTATTAAAACTTGAAACTTAACATGCATAAACAAAAATCAATGAAAGAAGTTACTCATTTCATTGACCCCTAAAAAAAATCCTTAAGAACCTAGAAACAACGTAAATATTCTTCCAAAGCAGACTGGATAGATAAATGGCCGCATAATGCTACAATGGAATCTCACACAGTAGTTAAAATACATGAACTAAGGCTACATATGTTAACATTTCAAGTTCAACAACATAACAAGTATAAATCCGACTACAGTCTGCAAAGTACTACCTAGGGATGAGATACCTAGGAGGGGAGGATGTGCACGAAAATTATCAGCTGTCAGGTGAGGAGACTGGTTATTTCTAGAGCAAAGTGATGTGTTCATGAGAGGGATGAAGGGGAACAGCATCAGAGAGGGATACACAGGGGACTTAGATAACACTTTAATGTTTTTATTTCATTAGCAGAGTTGCGATTGCATAGCTCTTCCTATTTTTATTCGTTATAACTTCTTGTATGTCTAAAATATCCAGCTAGGCTGAGTCATGTGACCTTGCTGATATTTGTCTGTTCTAATCTACAAAACAGCCACATCCTCTGGTATGATCAGTTCTTGATGATGGCGATTATGAAAGAGTTGAAAGGGAACCCTCTTGCCACGTGATTTACTGTCGCTGAAAGCCTACAGGTGAAGCCCTCCTCCCCTGTTATCTGTGCCATCAGGGTGGTGCAGGAACCACATTTGGGAAGCATTGATTTAGTGAATGTTGTCACGGTTTTGTTATAAACTAGACCTGTGGTCTGGCCTTGGGGATGAGAAACTTGTGGTGGGAGACTAGAAGAGGGGGAGAGAGAGAGAGGGTACCCTGGGGTCTGCAGAGAGGAGTTGCGTGTAAGGTGTCTATGCCCAAGCCTCAAGGCTCAGGTGATCTTCGAGGTCATCTACCTGCTGAAAGTGAAAGTGATCGCTGTTCAACCATGTCCGACTCTTTGCGACCCCATGAACTGTACCCTGCCAGGCTCCTCTGCCCGTGGAATTCTCCAGGCAAGGATACTAGAGTAGGTGGCTATTCCTTTCTCCAAGGGATCTTCCCAAACCAGGGATGGAACCCTGATCTCCTGCCTTGCAAGGAAGATTCTTAACCATCTGAGCCACCAAGGAAGTCTACCTGCTGAGCAAGAGGCAATGAGCTTCTTACTATTTCCTTCTCCTTGACTTGGAAATCATCAACGGTAATGATGACATATTAAAGTATTCAGATGTCATATCCAGAGGAAGAGTAGTGGGGAGCTAGGCACTTTCTGTATATGATCTCATCATTACCAGGCAGTGCAAGGTGGGCATCACCATCTCATTTTACAGACGTGGCTCAGAGACGTGAAGTTGCAGAAACTGAGCAGGAACCTGAGGCAGAATCTAGCTTGTGAAAGGAGAAGCGGTCCTGGCTGCTTCCTCCAGTGAGGCCAGGAGAGCAGCTTCCTGGGTGCACGGGCCCTGTACCCATGGCAGCACTGGGCCCTGTGGCCTCCACATGTCTGCCCACAAGCCCAGGCAATGCTGCATCTCAGCCTGAGTCACGTTGACCACCACTGGAACCTGTGGACGGCTGCTTTTGTTTCTTGGGTTTTCCCCAGCTTGTGACTGACTGCAGAGTGGTTGAAAACTGACACATAGCTTACACAATGATGTCATGACTCGCCCAGGTTCTTGGGGGTCAGAAGCTGGAGTCAGGAGACCTGGGCCCAGTGGGGTGCTGGAATTGGCTATTTGCCATGAAGTGATAGGACTGGATGTCACAATATACATGACTTGACACACCGTAAGCCTCCAACAAATTGTTTCTTTTATGGAGTGCCTAACCCCTCGTGTGGCCCTATGTTTACTAGGCATTGGGAAAATAGAAGTGAACAAAAAAAGACAAAAATTCCTACTCTCGTGGAACTTAGTCTTATTAGTTTAAGCTAAATTTGAAATTTTTTATGACCAACTTAGACAGCATATTAAAAAACAGAGACCTTACTTTGCCAACAAAGGTCCGTCTAGTCAAAGCTACGGTTTTTCCAGTGGTCATGTATGGATGTGAGAGTTGGACTATAAAGAAAGCTGAGTGCCAAAGAATTGATGCTTCTGAACTGTGGTGTTGGAGAAGACTCTTGAGAGTCTCTTGGACTGCAAGGAGATCCAACCAGTCCATCCTAAAGGAAATCAGTCCTGAATATTCATTGAAAGGACTGATGCTGAAGCTGAAACTCCAATACTTTGGCCACCTGATGCATAGAGCTGACTCATTTGAAAAGACTCTGATGCTGGGAAAGATTGAGGGCGGGAGGAGAAGGGGATGACAGAGGATGAGATGGTTGAATGGCATCACCGGCTCAATGGATATGAGTTTGAGTAAACTCTGGGAGTTGATGATGGACAGGGAGGCCTGGCGTGCTGCAGTCTGTGGGGTCACAAAGAGTCGGACACGACCGAGAGACTGAACTGAACTGAAATCTGAAATATCTGAAAAAGCTATTAAAACCAAGCAAGATAAGCCTCTCCTTCAAAAAGGGAAAAATATAAGAACAGAACTAGAATTGTTATGTCTTCTTATTGAATTTGTTATCATCCTGCAATGACTCTCTTGACCTCTGGTAATCTTTTTATCGCAAGTCTATTTGTCTTATACTAATAGAGTGAAGAGTTGACTTATTGGAAAAGACCCTGATGCTGAGAGGGATTGGGGGCAGGAGGAAAAGGGGACGACCGAGGTTGAGATGGCTGGATGGCATCACCGACTCGATGGGTGTGAGTCTGAGTGAACTCCGGGAGTTGGTGATGGACAGGGAGGCCTGACGTGCTGCGATTCATGGGTTTGCAAAGAGTCGGACACAACTGAGCGACTGAACTGAACTGAACTGAACTGAGAGTGACACTAACTTTATTTTGATTGTATTTACCTGGCATGAATATAAGCATTTCACTTTTTGTATATGGCCTAGATGATAAAGAACTTGCCTGCAATGCAGGAAACTTGGGTTTGATCTCTGGGTTGGGAAGATCCTTTGGAGAAAAGAATGGCTACCCACTCCAGCATTCTGGCCTGGAGAATTCCATGGACTGAGGAGCCTGGAAGTCTACAGGCCATGGGGTCACAAAAAGTCAGACACGACTGAGCGACTAACACTTTCACTTGACTTTCTAGTTTATTTTATTTTCCCCATAACATTTGACTTTTTATTTTATTTATTTTTTGACTATACTTCATAGCTTTAGGATCTTAGTTTCCCGACCAGAGACTGGACCTGAACAGGGCAGCAGAAGCATCAAATCCTAACCACTAGACTGCCAGGGAATTTCTGATTTGACTTTTAATCTCGACAGAATTCTTAAGCTTTAAACATACCTCTTATACATAATACATCTGGTCTAAAAAATCTTTGCCTTTTGACAGGAGAGTTTAATCCATTACATTTCTACTAATGGTGCTGTGCTTCCTTCCCCCATGTATGGTTTTTTTTTTTTGACTGTGAGCTATTCATTTTTTTTTAGAACTTTGTTGTAGGTGATGTTTGAGTTCTGTTGTAAAGTTAAGTTCCATTAGTGAGTAGTCAACGTCATTTCTGCTAATCCCTGGGGACCCTCCTTTCAACCTCTGAGCATCTTTAAATTACATTATTTGCTTGAGTGGTTTTTTTTTTTTTTTGTTACTATTTACGTACCATGAATTTGGGTCACAAGCCTGAGTGAAAACCTGCTTGTAATGGCAAATTCTCAAGTGACATCTTTTTTCTCTCACACTCACCCCCATGATGGTGACAGACAAGTTTTGTATCAGTAGCTCTCTCTTCTGTTTGGCAAGGTATATTTCTCACTCATTCTCTCAGAGAGTGTCTAATCCTTTGGGGTTCAGCTCTCTTATGAATCTACTGTAAAATTCTCAACTGAGGGGTCTCCTAGACTATGTCTTGCCCTTTTACCCACTGCAACCTTTAAAGGTGAAGCTCAGGTTCTCTAGAGTTTGAAACAAACCCTCAGGAAAAAACTGGTCTTTAACGGATGCTCACCACCCAGTATCCCTAACTTCATGTCTCTGGAGACTTCGTGGATTTCTTACCTTGATGCTAGATTAGAAAAATGTTTAAAAGATGCATTCAAGCATTTTATGCAGCATTTTAGCTGCTTCAGTGGGTGGGATATTAGGGAATCTACTTCTTCATAGAGCTAGAATTAGGCGTCTCTCTATTAGTTTTTTTTTTTTTTTTTTAAATAATGACTTTTTACTATGAATTGAATGGTCTTCCTTATCCCTAACACTTCTAAATATTTTTGCTGTTGTTTCTGGCCAGGCTGTGTGGCTTGTGGGATTTTTTTAGTTCCCTGACCCGGGAATGAACCCAGACCCTCAGCAGTGAGAGTAGAGAGTCTTAACCACTGGACCACCAGGGAATTCCCTCTGTTACTTCTAATACAAATGACTTCAAGACGTGTGAAGTTCCCGAGAATTTTGTTCTCAGTCCTCTCCCTCTTTGAACAAAGTCTGTTGTTCTTCAAACTATAAACCTTTGGCATAACTTCTAGTGGTTGATAGAGGTACCACGGCTGCTCTAGTTCTTTATGGAACAAGTTATGACAAACTCGCATTAAATAAAAGCATTCCTGACACAGAGATAAAACTTCCTAACTAGGAGAGGGCATCGCGTCTTTCTACCCATGTCAAAACCAAACCCATTGACTCTGAACTCAAAAACCGCTCCTCCCCCTTTGTCCCCGAGTCAGTGAACGATGCTCTCCCAACCCAGGCAGCCAGGTCCAAGACCTGGAGTCCATGCTCCTCCTGAACCACGTCCTTCCCTTACCCGCAATCTGTTTCTGGGCCACTGGATGACAAGGCCAATGTATTTCTGGAGTTTCTCATCCACCTTCATCCTTCATTTCTTGTTGTTGTTGTTCAGTTGCTAAGTCGCGTCCGATTCTTTGAGACCCATAGACTACAGCACACCAGACTTCACTGTCCTCCACTGTCTCGTGGACTTTGCTCAAGTTCATGTCCTTCATCTCTACCCAGCCTAAATTATAACACTTAATATAACCATCATCTCTCATCATCTAGCCTCCAATGTGGTCCTTATCTGATAGCAGGTTATTTGGCAATTAATCTTCTTGATAATCCTATGAGATGAGGGCTGTTATATTTCCATTATACAGATGAAGAAGCTGAGGCTGGTAATGGCTAAGGAAGGGCCCCAGGGCTAGTCAGGGGTGGAGCCTGACTCTACGCAGTGGCCTAATCTAGACCTATGTCTTAGCCACCACTCTCTAAATTTGTTTTCCTGGCTGAGTGCTTAGGACTCTGAACTTTCACTGCTGAGGGCCTGGGTTTAATCCCTGGTCAGGGAACTAAGATCCTACGAGCCCCACAGTGTGGCCAAAAAAAGAACAAAAATTGTTTTCCTACCTTCAGCCTCACCACCACTAATTCACAGCGGAAAGGGAGTCTTCTAAATTGCAACACTGATCATGTTCTGCCTCAGCTCAAAGCCCTCCAATGGTTCCCCACTGCCTTGGCATTAAGCATCAGCTCTTCAATAAGGCTCAGGAGTACTGCCTGCACGGCTTCACCTCCTGTGACAGAGAACACTCCTGACCCCATTCCAGTCTGCAGTAGTCACATAGTGGCCCATTCACAGTATTTGAAGGGAAGCCATGCTCTTCCATCCTTCACTGACTTCTACTCAACTATGCTCTAACTATATACACTTTCTACTCCTCTTCACTTGGTGAACTCCTACACATCCTTCAACACCCATCCCAAAAGTTACTTAGTAGAAGAACTTCCTGACCACTCCCATGAAGTAACAGTCACTGTGTCCTTTGCCCTTTAGTAACTTCTCAGGAAACTTTTCACCTTTGAGGATCATTTGTACAATAAAAACTAAAGTAAAAAAGGAAATCTAGTTAGAATGAACTAAAGTGTCATGGTAAATGTCAAGAGGAAAAAAAGAATTTGATTGAAATTCCACCTTTAGAAATGAAAGCTAAATGAAACTAAAATTTACAGGCATTATTCTATCTTTAGTCAACAAAATTACAATTGTAATTCTGTACTAATTCTTAGACTAAATAGATGAAGTCAGGGCTGATATTTCTTTTTCTTTTAGGCATAATTTTCTGAAAAAAAATTTGTTTGAAAGTGTGATATGACACCCTTTACTACAAGTTTCACACTGGATCATACAGAGAGTTATATTTGCAAAAATATTATTAGATGCTCTGAGTTTCCCAGAAGGCCTTTCTTAGTCTTTTCATAATGAAGTTGTTCTCTTTTCAAGCACTTGTTCTGTTTTCTTCTCATCATTTCCCTTTCTTTAGTGGTGTCTTGGTCTAAGAATCTCATTGGCCAGATGCTCATTTGTCAATATCTTTGGTAATACCTTGAATGGTTCTCTAGTGTCATTTAGATCAACTTCAGGAATTTTGTAACTTTGCAAGATGGGAATTTGATTTTTCCAGCAGTGGCAAACACTCAGACAGACTGACCAACACCCAAGAAAGAGGGTTATGGACAGGGCCAGATCCTGCATTCAGTGAGCAGGGGGTCTGTAGTGTGGTTAATTCTATCAAGCCAATGTCAGTTTCCTGGGCCTGCTAATTCACTTTAGTTATGTGAGATGTTGCCCATGAGGGGAGCTGGATGCAGGATACATCACACTGCTTAATATTATATTTGCAACAATTTATGAATCTATGATTATTTCAGATAAAAAGTTACTCAAATCCCTTATGATTATACAGTGGAAGTGAGAAATAGATTTAAGGGCCTAGATCTGATAGATAGAGTGACTGATGAACTATGGAATTAGATTCATGACATTGTACAGGAGACAGGGATCAAGACCATCCCTATGGAAAAGAAATGCAAAAAAGCAAAATGGCTGTCTGGGGAGGCCTTACAAATAGCTGTGAAAAGAAGAGAAGCAAAAAGCAAAGGAGAAAAGGAAAGATATAAGCATCTGAATGCAGAGTTCCAGAGAATAGCAAGAAGAGATAAGAAAGCCTTCTTCAGCGATCAATGCAAAGAAATAGAGGAAAAAAACAGAAAGGTAAAGACTAGAGATCTCTTCAAGAAAATTAGAGATACCAAGGGAACATTTCATGCAAAGATGGGTTCGATAAAGGACAGAAATGGTATGGACCTAACAGAAGCAGAAGATATGAAGAAGAGGTGGCAAGAATACACAGAAGAACTGTACAAAAAAGATCTTCATGACCCGGATAATCATGATGGTGTGATCACTCATCTAGAGCCAGACATCCTGGAATGTGAAGTCAAGTGGGCCTTAGAAAAGCATCACTACGAACAAAGCTAGTGGAGGTGATGGAATTCCAGCGGAGCTATTTAAAATCCTGAAAGATGATGCTGTGAAAGTGCTGCACTCAATATGCCAGCAAATTTGGAAAACTCAGCAGTGGCCACAGGACTGGAAAAGGTCAGTTTTCATTCCCATCCCAAAGAAAGGCAATGCCAAAGAATGCTCAAACTACCGCACAATCGCACTCAACTCACATGTTAGTAAAGTAATGCTCAAAATTCTCCAAGCCAGGCTTCAGCAATATGTGAACCGTGAACTCCCTGATGTTCAAGCTGGTTTTAGAAAAGGCAGAGGAACCAGAGATCAAACTGCCAACATCCGCTGGATCATGGAAAAAGCAAGAGAGTTCCAGAAAAACATCTATTTCTGCTTTATTGACTATGCCAAAGCCTTTGATTGTGTGGATCACAATAAACTGTGGAAAATTCTGAAAGAGATGGGAATACCAGGCCACCTGACCTGCCTCTTGAGAAATCTGTCTGCAGGTCAGGAAGCAATAGTTCGAACTGGAGATGGAACAACAGAGTGGTTCCAAATAGGAAAAGGAGTACATCAAGGCTGTATATTGTCACCCTGCTTATTTAACTTATATGCAGAGTACATCATGAGAAATGCTGGACTAGAAGAAACACAAGCTGGAATCAAGATTGCCGGGAGATGTATCAATAACCTCAGATATGCAGATGACACCACCTTTATGGCATAAAGTGAAAGTGAAAGAAGAGAGTGAAAAAGTTGGCTTAAAGCTCAACATTCAGAAAACTAAGATCATCCGGTCCCATCACTTCATGGGAAATAGATGGGGAAACAGTGGAAATAGTGTCAGACTTTATTTTTGGGGGCTCCAAAATCACTGCAGATGGTGACTGCAGTCATAAAATTAAAAGACACTTATTCCTTGGAAGAAAAGTTATGAGTAACCTAAACAGCATATTCAGAAGCAGAGGCGTTACTTTGCCGACTAAGGTCCGTCTAGTCAAGGCTATGGTTTTTCCTGTGGTCATGTATGGATATGAGAGTTGGACTGTGAAGAAGGCAGAGCACTGAAGAATTGATGCTTTTAAACTGTGTTGTTAGAGAAGACTCTTGAGAGTCCCTTGGACTGCAAGGAGATCCAACCAATCCATTCTGAAGGAGATCAGCCCTGGGATTTCTTTGGAAGGACTGATGCTAAAGCTGAAACTCCAGTACTTTGGCCACCTCATGGGAAGAGTTGACTCACTGGAAAAGACTCTGATGCTGGGAGAGATTGATGACTGGATGGCATCACTGACTCTATGGGCGTGAGTCTGAGTGAACTCCGGGAGTTGGTGATGGACAGGGAGGCCTGGCGTGCTGCAATTCATGGGGTCGCAAAGAGTCCGACACAACTGAGCGACTGAACTAAACTGAACTAATATTGTACAAAACGGGAACATTGTTTCATTGTTTACCTAACCAGCTCCTCTTAAGAATGGACAATGATGTAACTTTGGTTTTCTTTACGTCAACACTGCAACACTCATAACACCTCTAAGTGCCTAGACACTGCTGGCAAGTGTCGATCTATCCTCCCAAAGGTTGAGCCTGCGTTCACACTCTCAGTTACAGTGCAAGGCCATAAAGCCGAGTCTTTTAAGAGAAAAAAGAAATCCTATTTTCCCTGACTATGATGCTTCTCTCATCCAGATAAGAATGAACCTGACTTCACCAGGAGATCTCGTAGCTATTTTTGTCCTACTTTCGGTCTCCTAACAACCTCATCGAGACAATAGGAATGACGTCTGGCGTAGCTACTATAATTGTTATTGATTGTACAAAGGTTTAGTTAGTGCCAAGCCTGGATGGGATGCCGAGGCGTGGTGGGGCGGGGAGAGCACACTGGCTGGGAGAAAAGGTGGGTTGTCTGAGTGGCATTGCTGTCCTGCGCAGACCCTCCATCCAAGCTATCTGGGAAGCCCTGGGGACTTAGGAAATGCTGTAGAATGCATGAATGGGTGAAGCGTACCCAGGGCGTGCCCCAAGAGGATGGGGGACCAGGAAGCCGCAGGTATGGAATATGTTTCTAGGCTTATAAGAGTTGGACACCTATTCCTGGTAAAGAATCTGCCTGCAATGTAGGACACCCTGGTTTGATTCCTGGGCCAGGAAGAGCCCCTAGAGAAGGGACAGGCTACCTACTCCAGTATTCTTGGGGTTCCCTGGTAGCTCAGACAGTAAAGAATCTGCCTGCAATGCGCGAGACCTGGGTTTAATGCGTGGATTGAGAAGATTCCCTGGAGGAGGGCATGGCAACCCACTCCAGTATTCTTGCCTGGAGAATCCCCATGGACAGAGGAGCCTGCAGGCTATAGTCCATGGGGTCGCAAAGAGTCAGACACAACTGAGTGACTTTCACTTCACTTCACACTTCTTTCATATAATCCTCATAACAGCTCTGAGAGATAGACAACTGTTTAACCTGTTTTCAGATGAGAAAACTGAAGTTTAGAGCTAAATGCTAGTCAGAGTACCCAGTACCTAGCAAGCCTTCAAGTAATAGTAACACAGTTGTGGTTATAACATAATTAAAATGTCCCTCCACGTACTGTCTTAACCACATTCAATTCATCTCAGCCCTCTTGTCAGTAATCTCCAGTCAGAGACAATCTTTCTCACCCATGCACAGAGCTGAGTAATTTCCCCTCCTGCCTTTGCCCCTGCCAATCCACCCACCTGGAATTCCCTCACCCTTCTCTCTACTTGTCAATAGCCATAATCTGCTTCAAGACTTGTTCACATCTGCTTCCTCCAGGAAGACCTCTCAGATTACCCCACTCACTACTCACCACTTCTGTGTTCTCTTCACCTCCACTCCCTGTCCCCTTGCAACCACTGACAACATTGTTGTTGTTCAGCCACTCAGTTGAGTCCTACTCCTTGCGACCCCATGTGCTGCAGCACACCAGGCTCCTCTGTCCAGGGGATTTCCCAGGCAAGAATACTGGAGTGGGTTGCCATTTCCTTTTTTAGAGGATCTTCCCAACCCAGGGATCCTCTCCTGCGTTGGTAGGTGGATTCTTTGCTACTGAGCCACCAGGGAAGCCAGGAAGCTATAGCATCAGTTCAGTTCAGTTCAGTCCAGTCGCTCAGTAGTGTCCCACTCTTTGTGGCCCCATGAATTGACAACATTGTAGCTTTGTTCAAAGCTTGACATTTTACGAGCATTTTCACACATTGACTAGCACACTGTTGGGGAGCCTGGTAAACCTCTCCCAAGTTGTGTGACTCTGGGCAAGTTGACTGACTTCTTTGAGCTTCATCTGTTAATAGAAGTCAAAGTAAGTCCCTACCACTTGGAGCTGCCATGAGGCATGGTGAACAAGAACCTGAGCCCAGCCCAGAGTGAGGGTCCAGCCCAGGTTAGTATTGATTATTAGGATCTCAAAATGGTCCCAAATGTAGGCACTTGGATCTCCATTTTACAGAAAAGGAAACCCAGGAGCACGGGGGTGGATGATCTGTGTAACTCACAATAATGAACTGAAACCCAGCTTCTTGCCTCTCTGCTCCACTCCGCCACATCTTTTTAGGGATCCGTTTCTGATACTTGATGCTCACTGGTGTGTGTCTCATTCCGACTTTGAGTTTCCCCTGACAGAGATGACAACGCCCCAGTCTTCCTGGGCCTTTCAGACTTTTGAAGGCCCACTCACCTAGGCTTTCTCATTTCAGTCCCCCAGCAACCCCACAAGGTGGGTAAGGCACAACGCTGAGGGCAGGAAAACAGGATCAGAGAGGCAAAGCCCCTTGCTCGTGATCTCACAGCAAAAAGTGAGAAAGTCTTCACTGGAACTAGCATACTTTGTCTCCCCTCTCCCCACCACCAAAATATTCTGCATTCACGGGCACTCAGTGTTTATCTGAAGCTTCCACCTTCGGAATGGGTGTTAATAAATGTGTGTGATGGCCAGCTATGGAGACTCTGAGAAGGGCGGATGGGTGAGCTGCTGCTTAAACTCACACAACCCTGGAAATTCCTCGTCCCCAAGCCAGGCTCAGTGGTGACCCTCCAGGCATCATCAGGGAAGGGAGTGGTAATTCTAAGTATCCAACATGTTTTTGGAGAAAGTGTTTCAAAAACAAGTTTTGGTTTGTTTTCATGGAACTTCCTCCCAAGATGGAGAAACCACAGGGGTGAGTTCTCCTTTCCAAATAAATGCATGATTCTGCTTCTTCAAATCTGACCGTGTAGTAGACAAAGATCACCCCAATTTCAGCAACATCTGGTTGCTCCCATCGAGGAAGAAATGTCTGCCATTCTTCAATCAGCAAGCATGTTCAATCATTCAGTATCAACAAGCATGTTCAATCATTCAGTATCAACAAGCATGTTCAATCATTCAGTACAACAAGCATGTTCAATCATTCAGTATTAACAAGCATGTTCAATCATTCAGTATTAACAAGCATGTTCAATCATTCAGTATTAACAAGCATGTTCAATCATTCAGTATTTACAAGCGTGTTCAGTCATTCAGTATTTGTCTTTTTGTAATCAACAAGCATGTTCAATCATTCAGTATTTGTCTTTTTGTAATCAACAAGCATGTTCAATCATTCAGTATTTGTCTTTTTGTGACTGGCTTATTTCACTTAGCATCATGCTGTTAAGGTTCATCCATGTTCTAGCATGGGTCAGAATTTCCTTCCTCTTTAAGACTGAATAATATTCTGTTGTAGGTATGTATCACAGTTTGCTCGGTTACTCATTCACTGGACACAGGTTGCCTCCATGCTTCAGCTGTTGTGAATAATGCTGCTATGAATCTGGGTGTGCAAATGTCACTTTGAGACTTTGCGTTCTGTTCTTTTGGATGTATAACCAGAAGTGGGGTTGCTGGGTCATGTGGTAGCTCTATTTTTAATTTCTAGAGGAACTGCTTTACCATTGTCCACAGTGGCTGTACCACTTTGCATTCCTACCAACAATTCACAAGGGTTCTAATTTCTCCACATCCTCAACAACCATTTTTTTCTTTTTAAATAGTAGCCATCCAGTGAGTATAAAGTGACACTTTATTGTAGTCTTTTTTTCTTAAAGGATTTTTTTTTTGATGTGGACCATTTACAAGATCTTTATTGAATTCGTTACAATATTACTCCTGTTTTATGTATGTATGTTTGTTTGTTTTGGCTGCGAGACATCTGGGATCTTAGCTTCCCGAACATGGACTGAAGCCACCCACACCCCTTGCATCGGAAGGCAAGGTCTTAACCACTGGACCAGCAGGGAAGTCCCTCTCACAGTCTTGATTTGCATTTCCTTAATGATCACTAGTGCTGAGCTCCCATTCATGCGTTTATTGGCCTATACTCTTTGGAGAAATGACTGAGTTCTTTGCCCAGTTTGGATTGGGTTGTTTGGGTTTTGGTTGTTGCGTTTTAGGAATTTTCTATGTAATCTGGATATTAATCCTTTATCAGTTACATGATTTGCAAATAATCTGGTTATTAATCCCTTATCAGATACATGATTTGCAAATTGTCTTTCATTCTGTGGATTGCGTTCTACTCTGTTGATAGTGGCCTTTGGAGGCACAATTTACACTTTTCTCATTCAGATCAGTTTGTCTATTGTTTGGTGGTTGTTGCCTGTGCCTTTGGTGTCATATCCAAGAAATGATTGCCAAATCCAGTGCTGTGAACCTTTGCCCTGTGTTTTCTTCCAAGGGTTAAAACTTGTTCCAGGTCTTTGATACATTTTGAGTTAATTTATATATAGTGTTAGGTAGAGGTCCAACTTTATTCTTTGGCAGGTGAACATTCAGGGTTTTCTTAGCACCCTTTGTGGAAAACACCAACTTTCCCCCATTGAATGGTCTTGGCACCCTTGTTGAAAACCTTTGACCAAATACATGTGTGCGTGCTTAGTTGCTCAGTCATGTCTGACTTCTTGTGAGCCCATGGACTGTAGCCCGCCAGGCTCTTCTATCCATGGGATTTCCCAGGCAAGGATGTTGAAGTGGGTTCCCATTTCCTTCTCCAGGGGCTCTTTCTGACCCAGGGATAGAACCTGGGTCTCCTGAGTTGCAGATGGATTCTTTACTGTTGGAGCTACCAAGGAAGACCATATATGAGGGTTCAATTCTAGGTGCTTTATTCTATTCTGTTGGTGGACATGTCTGTGTTTATGTCAGTAGCACACTTTTGATTACTGTAGCTTTGTAGGAAGTTTTGGAATCAGGAAGTGTGAGTCATCCAGCTTCGTTCTTTTTGAAGATTATCTTGGCTATTTGGGATCCCTTGAGATTCCATATGTATGGATTTTTCTATTTCTGCAAAAAGGTCATGGGGATTTGATAGGGATTGCACTGACTCTGTGGATGAATTTGGGAAATATTGACAGCTTAACAATATTGTCTTCCAGTCAATGAATATAGGATACTTTGTTTTCCATTTATTTATGCCTTCTCTGATTTCTTTCAGCAACGTTTGGAAGTTTTGCTTGTACGAGTCTTTCACCTCCTAGGTCAAATTAATTCCTAAGTATTTTATTCCTTTTGATGCTATTGTATTCTTAATTTCCTTTCTGGATCATTCATTGTTAGTATATGGAAATGCAACTGACTTCTGTGTTGGTTTTATGTCCTGCTACTTTGCTGAATTCATTTATTAATTCTAACAATTATTAGAATTATTGTTATTATTAGAATTATTGTTGTTCAATCACAAGTATTTAGAGTTTTCTAAGGAAATGGCAACCGACTCCAGTACTCCTGCCTGGAAAATTCCATGGATGGAGGAGCCTTGTATGCTACAGTCCATGGTGTTGTCACAAAGAGTAAGACACGACTGAGCGATTTCACTTTCACTCTCACATATCGTATCATATCATTTGTGAACAGAGATAATTTTACCTCTTCCTTTCCGATTTCTTTTCTTGCCTGGTTGGTCTGGCTAGCAGTCCATTTCTATTTTGCAGAGGTGGGAATCACCATCTGTTATAGCTTTGTGAATGTGAAGTTGCTCAGTTGTGTCCAACTCTGTGACCCGATGGACTGTAGCCTAACTCTCCAAAAATGCATGGATTTCTCGCACCCACTTTTATCTCCTCTTCCATGTCTTCCTTCCACTATTCTCTTCTTTAAAAAAATCCATTCCTGTATAAATTATACTGATAAAGCCTGTTCACAGAGATCTCTCTAAAAAGAGAACAAGTAAGACGCCCACCTCTCTTATCTACCTGTTCAGGTTTCTCCTCCAGACAAACATCCGTTAACAAATTCAGGTGACCTAATTCCACGGACAAAGCCCTTCCCATCCTACAGTATCCTTCTTCCTTATTACAAGAGCATTGGTGAATAAAATCCTTGCAGCTTTAACTCGTGTCCCACTTTGTTGATTTTTGATGGCAGGAGCTCAGTCTCTCCATCTTCTGATCTCCCTTTGGGGTCCCGGATTGGCCAGTGGAACTGGGGGGCTCAGAGCCTGCCTGCTGATGCCGTCCGTCAGGGTCAGAGCCCTGTGCAGGGAGCAAGTGTGGTAGGTGATGAAGGCAGAAGGGTCTGTGCAGAGGGCAACAGCAGGCACCGTCTGCCTCCTCTGGGGTCCTCTCACCGCAGCCTATCAGCAGTTATGTCATGGCTTTGCTTCAGCAGCACCGTCTTAAAACAACCCCCCTCTGCCCCATTAACCTGCCCCAGCTCCTGGAGACTGTGCTCCCGGTAACAGACTCCCCTCCCATCCGCTGTGTGTCTCAGCCAGGCTAAGCCATCCCGGCTCTCCAGGGTGTCAAACAGAGGAAGACTCCATCCATGCCCTCAGGCCACACGAGTTCTGGCTTTGAAGTTCCTGTGTCTGGCCTGCATCCAAATCCCAGAAGAGAAGTCACAGCTCAGAGCAGCCCCAGCTTTCGGTTTCAGGCTGAGTGTGGGAAGTCGAGGCCAAGCTGAGATCAAGGAAACGTCTCCTGGTTCTGCAACTTTCAGGAAACCCCCTAAAAGTCCCAGAGGGCATTTAACAGGGGGGTGGGGGTGGAGTGAGGGGAGAGGCTTGGGAGCTGCATGAAGCCCCACTGCTAGCCTCCCTTGCTCCAGATTTGGGGGAGTGTTAACAGCCTGAGGTCACCAGCTTCCTTCCTGGGCCTTCTTGCCTCTTCTTGCGAGACCTGAGAACAGAATAAAGGATTCCTGAGAGTGAGGCACTCTGCTTCCTTCTTGAAGTTTGTCTGGCTCTTCTCTGATGTACAGAGAAGGCAGTGGTCTGACCTGGTGGGAGGAGAGCAGGGAGAGAAGAGGACTCCTCTGTACTGGAGGGAGGCAGGGAGTCCTGGTTATAAAGATGGGTCACCAGGCTGGAGGATATTTTACATCCAGAAAGGAACATGAACTTGTGCTATGAGAAGGCAAAACAGTGGTTCCCCTTGCGGGAGGGCACTGGGGGCTGGAAACAGCCTGCACCTTGATTCTGGGTGCTGGTGGCCTGGGCCTGCTCTCTTGTGAAAACACATGAAGTTGTACACCTATGGTTTTGCACTTTTCTGTATGTATGTTATGTTTGACTTCCATTAAAATTTTTTTAAATTAGGTTTTGGCCACACTGTGAGGCATGTGGGTTCTTAATTCTGTGATGAAGGATTGAACCCATGCCCCTTGCATTGGAAGTGTGGACCACCAGAGAAGACCCTTAAAAAAATTTTTTTTTTAAACTCAATATGGCTTTGGAGAATAGTCTGGCAGTTTCTTGAAAGATATATATACCTAGCAATCCCACTCCTAGGTATATACCCAATAGAATTGAAAAAAAAAATCTATCCACACTAAAATGTATACAGGAATGTTCATATCAGCTTATTCAGAAGAGCCGAAAACTGGAAACAACCCAAATGGCTAAATCAAGTGTGATCTACCCACGCAACAAGAACAACAACTCCCATATAATGGAATATTATTTGCCCTTCAAAAGGAGTGAAGCATTGATATATGCTACAACATGAACAAACCTTGAAAACACCATGCTGAGTGAAAGTAGCCAGACAGGAAGGACAAAGCCAGGTACCACATGTTGTATGATTCCGTTTATATGAAATGTTCAAATAGGCAAATTCATAGAGACAAAATAGATTAGCAAGTGCCTTGGGCTGGGGAGGAAGAAGATTTGGGGAGACAGTGAATTGGGTATACAGTGTAACTTGGACCATTGAAAATGTTCTAAGGTTGACTATGGTGATGGTTAGACATCTCAGTTCATATACTAAGAGCCGTTGAATTGTATATTTTAAGTAAATAAATCATACAGTATAGGAATAACATCTCAGTAAGTCTGGTCTAATAATTCAGCAGGGCAAGGCGTTAGAAAGAGTACCAGGCCATCAGAATGAATGCCAGACAGACACACCCACAGGGCTACACTGGTGCCTACCAATTGACTCCAGCTGTTGGGCGAACAGGAATGTCTTTTGGTTTCTCAGGCCCAGGAAGACTTCAGATCCCAAACTAGTTCCACTATCTTGAATGCGGAAATGGAAACCAAAGGGGGCCCAACCAGTATGCTCCCCAGAGAGGAACCATGAAAAACGGATATGGGTGGGAATGTTAATTTGGGAAGCTATCCCAGGGAGGAAACGAAGTCCCACCTCATGGCGAGGGAGCTGGGGTGTTTACCCTCGACCGCAGGGCTGCTCCTGGGGCAGGAGGAAGTCGGGAAAGGCCTGGTTGTTCCCAGCGGACACGATTATCTATTTCTCATTGTTGTTCAATCACTCAGTTGTGTCTGACTCTGCGACCCCATGGACTGCAACACGCCAGGCTTCCCTGTCCTTCACCATCTCCCGGAGTTTGCTCAAACTCATGTCCATTGAGTCAGTGATGCCATCTAACCACTTTATCCTCTGTCATCCCCTTCTCCTCCTGCCCTCAGTCTTTGCCACCATCAGGGTCTTTTCCAGTGAGTCAGTTCTTTGCATTATGTGGCCAAAGTATTGGAGCTTCAGCTTCAGCATCAGTCTTTCCAATGAATATTTAGTGTTGATTTCCTTTAAGACGGACTGATTTGATATCCTTGCAGTCCAAAGGACTCTCAAGAGTCTTCAACACCACAGTTCAAAAGCATCAGTTCTTTGGTGCTCAACTTTCTTTATAGTCCAACTCTCACATCTATACATGACCACTGGAATAGCCATAGCTTTGACTAGACAGACCTTTGTTGGCAAAGTGCTGTCTCTGCTTTTTAATCTATCTCTCACATGTCTTTATTCATGCAACCTCTGTTTACTGAGCAGCTACTATGTTCCAGGCCTAGTAGGGGACCCCGAGGAAGAAACAAACTCAACTCGACCCCAAGACTCTCACAATGAGTCTGCAGTGCCCACAAACCACATGGGAAAGTCCTTCTGTTAGAATCCTTACCAGAAAATGCTTCTATTAGAATCGTGCCTGCCTGGAGGTGTGGGGGGCAGCCTGTCTGTCATCAGCATGGGCTATATGAGCACCAGGCTCCCGCCCTTCCCCCACACTGTCCGACCGTGGCCCTGCCCCTCTTTCTGACGTCCTTGTGGCTCGAGCAGACACCCATGGGCTTCTGTTCTCAATGGTAGTGATTCCTTCCTCTAAAAGCAACAGGCTGGGGTGTGGCTGGCTGGTGTGGAATATCATTCATGGTTCTTGGGGAACACTTAGACCAATCCATCCTGCTTGGGGCTGCAAGTCCTGCATTCCTGGAACTCCCTCCATCCAGGAAAACTGGGGTGGGAGTGTCACCGGAGAGCTCTGACCCTAGCTTGTTTCTCCACCACCTGCCCCCAAGTAAACCAGCGCTTCTTAGCTTTGGCTTCCCATTGGCATCACCTAGAGGACTTTTTAAAAAATGGCTGCTGGACTTCCCTGGTGGCTCAGTGGTAAAGAATCTGCCTGCTGATATGTGGGAGACATGGGTTCTATCCCTGATCTGGGAAGATCCCACATGGTGGGAAGCAGCGAAACCCGTGCAACGCAACTACTGAGCCTGTGCTCTGGAGCCCGGGAGCCACAACTCCTGAGCCCACGTGCTGCAACTCCTGAAGCCCACACGTCCGAGAGCCTGTGCTCAGCAACAGAAGCCGCTGCAGTGAGAAGCCCACACACCACAACTAGAGAGGAGCCCCACTCACCGCAACTAGAGAAAAGCCCAGACATCAGTGAAGACCCGGTGCAACCAGGAAAAAAAAAAAAAAGAGCGAGACAACAAGCTCATTTTTTAAAGAAAAATGCTGCTGGTCCTACTTCGGACCAGTCCATTCAGAGTCTCAGGGATGGGACTGGGCCAGGGTCTTGTGAAAAAATTGCCAGGGGACTCTAAACATGCTGCTGGATTGAGAGCTCCAGGCCCTGAGAGGATGAGGCCAAGTTTAGCTGGGGATGGATATCGGTCTTCTAGATCAGGTGGGAGCTGAGGAGGAGTGAACAAGGGCCTGGCTGAGGTTGCTGACTCACCCATTCATTCACCAGTTCTGGACTGAGGGCCTATTGTGGGTCAGGCTCTGTGTCGCGGCCGAGATACAGGGTGGGGCAAAAAGGACAGTTAGACGTGCTTTCATTCCAGAAGGGAACACAGACAGTAAGCAGAGAGGTGACCTGAGTACTTTCTGATGACAATGTTCAACTGAGTGATGTGTTGATTACTGGGGTCTGTGGGGTGCGGAGCTGCTCAGATATTGTCTTAGTTTCCTGGGCCTGCTGTAACAAGACCACCAACCTGTTGTTCAATAGCTAAGTTGTGTCGTATTCTTTGTGTCCCCATAGATTGCAACACGCCAGGCTTCCCTGTCCTTCACTATCTCCTCGAGTTTGCTCAAAGTCATATCCATTGAGTCAATGATGCCATCCAATCATCTCATCCTTTGCGCCCCCTTCTCCTCCTGCCCTCAATCTTTCCAGCATCAGGGACCACCAATGGGTGGCTTAAAACAACAGGAATACATTCTCTCACAGTTCCAGAGGCCAGAAGTCTGAGATCAAGGTGTTGGCAGAATTGGTTCCCTCTGGAGGGTCTAGGGAAGCGGTCCTCAACCTTTTAGGCATCAGGCACCGATTTCATGGAAGATAATTTTTCCACAGACCGTGGTGGGGGGATTGGGGGGATGGTTTCGGGATGATTCAAGCCCTTTACATTTTTTGTGCACTTTACTTGTAATCTAATGCTGTCACTGATCTGACAGGAGGTACTGGTACATGGTCTAGAGTCTGGGGACCCCTGCTCTAGGGGATAATCTGCCCACACCTCTGTCCTAACTTCTGGGGCTACTGATGTTCCTTGGCTTCCGGAGGCATCTTCCAGTCTCTGCCTCCATCTGCACGTGGCCTTCTCCTCTGTGTCTGTGTTTGACGTGGCTTTCTTCTCTGCGTGTGTGTTCTCTCCTCTTCTTATAAGGACATCTGTTGCTGGATTTAGCACCTCCCGCCCCAGTGGTCTCCCATGGGTAATCCAGGAAGACGATCTTATTTCCAGATCCTTAATTACATCTGCAAAGACACTTATTCCAAATAAAGTCACATTCTTAGATTCCAGGGGTTAGAATATGGACAGATCTTTTCTGGGGCTGCAAGTAACTTCCTACAGATATGGTGGGCAAGGAAGGCCTTTGAGGGTGTGTCTGGGTGTGAAGTGTTTCAGAAGCTGACCCCAAGGTGTGGGGGGAGCGGGGTGGGGTGGCAGGAAAGGCTGCTGGGAGGCAGGGAAGAGAGACCTTGAGCAGGGGGAACCTGGGGCTCCATCTCACTGGGAACCCCAGGATGCCACACAGAATGGAGTGTCAGAGACACCCATCCACCCAGGGATGAGGGCACTGGGGCATTTAGACACCAGCTCCTGAAAGCCATTGGTGCAGGGAGCTCCTGAGGGTTCACTGCCTCACTGCTGGGCCTGGCAGCTTCTGGAAGACAGAGAAAGCCCCCAGCAAAGAATGGAGGTGTTTGCAGGCATGGGAACCACGAGTGCCCAGAGGTGCGGGGTTGAGGGGGGCACTAACTGTGGCTGTCCCAGGAGGTGACATTTGAGGAGCCACCTGAAGGATATGACACTGTTGGTCTGTGATGAGCATGTCAGGACATGTTGGGGACATGTCAGGCATAGAAGAAAGAGCAACCTCCCCCACCCCGAGGCATAGCTGAGCTCCCTGAGCCCAGAGAGCAAGGATGGAAGTACAGCTGATGGAAGCTGCCTGGGGAGGGGGGTGCGGCAGCAGGAGCCGGGTGGAGGCATCTCCTGGGGGCCGCACGCAGAACCCAGAGCTGAGATCGGATTATGTGGACGGGAAGCCTTCGGAGAGTCTGAAGCGGGAGTCCCACAAGATCCAGTTACAGTTTGACAACAGTCTCACCTTGAGTGAGGGCCAGAGGGTGCGTTGCAGGAGGGGCAGCGTGAGAGGAAGCAGAGAGACTGAGCAGATCGGGGTCCGGCTCTGCCTTACCCAGCAGCGTGGCCCACGCCAACGCCTTCTCTTCCCCAGGTGTGAGCTTCCCATCAGAAAAGTGAGGGCCACAAGCTGAGTCCCGTTGGTTGCAGGAGGACATCTGGGGATGCCGTTGAGGTCCCGGGACCAGAAGTGTCCTGGGTACAGCTGGGTGAGGCCTCCTGACAGTGCTGGGGACAGAAGGGGGGCCTTGACACAGCCCCTCATGCAGAAGTGGTCAATCAGGTTCAAGGTGGGGCCTTTCTCAAGGTCTCTGCCCAGTGGCTGGGGTTTTTCCAAAAGCGAATTGAGTTAAAACTATGAATTAAGGACACTGTGTCTTAGAGGCATGAAGACCAAGTGAGTCTGAGAAGTGAAGACTGAGCCTTTGAGGTCCCTTGGCCATGTCCATCCAGCCTGGGCGTTGGCCACTGACCTCGTTCAGGGCTCTGAAAGGCTCGGACGAGCTAATGCTGATTATTCTCTGAAACTGGCACTATGGCGCTTACTCAACATTCACACCTGAACATGCGGTGTGTGCTGAATTCTGAGGGAAGCTGAGTAATTTTAGACATTTGGGTTTCCCCCGATGGAGTCCAAGTGTAGTCATGTTGTAGTTAAAATCTCAATATGCCTGACCTCTCCTGCCTACCAGGAGGTCCAGCCTTGTCTATCATTTCTCTTCCCCAATATGTCCAAGAACCCCAGTGGCTGCTACAGGTGCCTGGTAGCGCTGGATACTCATTTATCAGGGGTTGCCATGCGCCAGGCGCAGCGCTAAGCACTCTTCACGAGGGAGGGCTGTCATTCTCATTTTTCAGTCAAGAAGATGAGACCCCAGAGGCATTAACTCACCTTCGGGAAGATGCTGATAGATATCCATCAGAAGCTGTCTTCTCAATTCCCTATAAACAGGATTCAAGAGGGAGAGGACATATGTACACTTCTGGCTAACTCATGTTGATGTATGGCAGAAATTATCCTTCAATTAAAAAGAAATACCTTAAAAAACTTGATAACTTGATTGAGAAAAAAAAGGAAGATTGTAGCCAAGCACACAGCTGGACCACATTTCCCAACCTCCCTTGCATTTGTGTGTGGTCATGTGACCAAGCTTGCACCAGTGGCATCTCTGCCTCTTCTGGGTCCTTTAAGAGAGTGGGTTCCCTCCCCCGTGTTCTCTTTCCCCCTCCATTTTCCGGTACGGAAGACAAGAAGGTCCAAGGGCAATGGAGCCACGGGATAGAAAGAGCCTGTGTGTGTGCTGGTTGCTCAATCATATCTGACTCTTTGCAACCCCATGGACTGTAGCCCGCCAGGCTCCTCTGTCCATGGGATTCTCCAGGAAAGAATACTGGAGTGGGTTGCCATTTCTTTCTCCAGGGGATCTTCCCCACCCAGGGATCGAACCTGGGTCTCCTGCATTGCAGGCAGATTCTTTACTGTCTGAGCCACCAGGGAAGCCCAGAAATAGCTTGGATTTTTCGAAGTGGAGAACTATCCTGCCAGCCTGAACATCAACTCAGGGCTATTAAGTGAGCAAGAGAGAATTTCTATCATGTTAAGGCTCAGAAAATGTAAGGTCTATTTGTTCAAACAGCCTAGCCCAGGCTAAGTTGCAATGCTCAGAGCTGTGGCGGAGCTGGGACAGGAACCAGACTGTCAGACTCCAGGGGTGTCAGCTGTGATGTGCTCTGGTGTGTGGCTCTACAAGCAGCGACATCCCCACACACCAAGCTTCAGTTCATTCTTCCACGTCTGCTGGCCTCAACCACCCTCAGCTGCTATTAAGTTTAGTGTCAGGGGTGCAGAGGGTGGGATCAGGGCCATTTCTCAGCTGCCACCATGAATCCATGGAGCTACACAGGGCACAGACAGACCAGCTAGTGTTGTTGGTCAAGCTGGAATTTCAAGTTCAAACCTTGATGTTCTCAAAGGTCAAGGCTGCCACTGCCACCACGGCACAGTTCCTCCCTAGCGTCGAGGTCTGTGAGGATCTCCCAGAGCACACTGCTACCTTCTTCGAGACATCTTCCCAGCACGTGATCCACAGCAAGACTGCCTGGACCCCCAGGCACCTGCACACAAGCATCTTAAGTGTTCAGATGACTGGGATGGGTATCACTTTTATCACCTTTGCACATGAAGCAGAGCGCCACTCCTGCCTGCCCCCTGCCTTCACTGCTGAATCAAATTCTCCACTCGAGGACCCCATTTCCTCAGAAAGTGAGAGTAGCTCAGTTGTGTCTGACTCTGTGCAACCCCATGGACTGTAATCCTCCAAGCTCCTCCATCCTTGGGGTTCTCCAGGCAAGAATACTGGAGTGGGTTGCCATTCCCTTCTCCAGGGTGTCTTCCCCTCCCAGGGATCGAATCTGGGTCTTCTGCATTGCAGGCATGTTCTTTACCATCTGAGCCACCAGGGAAGCCCATAGTTATCCTCATTTCTGGTGTCCCTTCCTGCTTTCCAGGTGGCTCAGAGGTAAAGAATCTGCCTGCAATACAGGAGACCCAGGTTTGATCCCTGGGTGGGGAAGACACCCTGGAGAAGGGAATGGCAACCCAACTCCAGTATTCTTCCCTGGGAAATCTCAAGGACGGAGGAACCTGGCGGGCTATGGTCCATGGGGTCGCACAGAGTTAGACACTACTGAGCATCCACACTGCACTTCCTGCCTACAGATGCTACATTTCATGAGATGTGGTTTCTGAGCTGGGAGTCCCATTTGTCCCAGGGCTTCTCAGCCCCTGTAGGTGAGGCTGGCAGGTATGAGGCCTCTGCACAGCCACCTGCCACCTGTCCTTGAGTACCAGCCGAGTCAGGGTACCCATGAATTAGGGGTGGGTATGTATGGTCCACGCCCACCCCAGCAGCTCCAGTCCAGCTAATGTGGCCCGTTTATGGAAAAAGGAAGACCCTGAGACACCACTCCACACTATGCACGTGGGTGGCAGATGTGGGCTGAAGGCTCTGTTTTCAGTGTATCCCATGGATGGTGGGCACAGCAGATGCTCACATCTTTCAGATCCCTTCCCACCTTCGTGCCCAGCAACCCTCTGTGAACTTTCACTCCTAACAGCATCACCAGCTCCTCTTTCCTGGAGGACAACCTTCCTGCTGCTGGAACTTGCTTTGCCTTTGTGTGGCCGGAGCTGCAAGTGCCCGGGAATTCCTGACCCTGCTGGGGGCAGTCCTTATCCAATGGCTGATGCATGGCTGAGGAGTGGGGTCGGGGGCAGTGAATCGCTCAGTCATGTCCAACTCTTTGCGACCCCATGGACTGTAGCCTATCAGGCTCCTCCGTCCATGGGATTTTCCAGGCAAGAGTGGTGGATGGATTGCCATTTCCTTCTCCAGGGGATTTTCCAGACCCAGGAATCGAACTCCGGTCTCTGGCATTGCAGGCAGATGCTTTACTGTCTGAGCCACCAGGGGTGGGTATAAATATTTCCACTCCTCTCCCCCACGTGGAGACTCTGAGTGAGCCACAGTTACCTTCTGGGCTGCCTTGTTCCCCCTCTCCCCACATTCATATGTTAAAGTCCCAGCCCCTAGTCCCTCAGGATGAGACCTTATTTGGAAGTAAAGTCATGGCTGATGTAAATATTTAAGATGAGGGGTAGGGTGGGCCTTCAATCCAGCATGACTGGTACCCCTCTAAAAAGGGGAAGCACGCACACAGGGAGAATACCATGAGAAAGATGGAGTCATGCCATCACAAGCCGAGGAACCACTAGCAGCCAGGAGAGGGGCCCGGACAAACCCTTCCCTGGTGCCTTTAGAGGGGGCCCGGCCCTATCGATAATCTTGACCTTGGACTTCTGGCTCCCAGACTGTGAGACAGAAAAAAAATCTGTTGTTTAAGCCGCTCCATTTGTGATACTTAATTGTGGCAGCCCTAGGAAATTAACTAAATTAATGAAACTAAAAGACGCTTGCTCCTTGGAAGGAAAGCTATGATAAACCTGGGCAGCATATTAAAAAGCAGAGACAACACTTTGCCCACAAAGGTCTGTATAGTCAAAGCTATGGTTTTTCCAGTAGTCATGTATAGATGTGAGAGCTGGACCATAAAGAAGGCTGAATGAAGAAGAATTCATTCTTTTGAACTCTGGTGCTGCAGAAGGCTCTTGAGAATTCCCTGGACTGCAAGGAGATCCAACCAGTCCTTCCTAAAGGAAATCAACCCTGAATATTCACTGGAAGGACTGATGCTGAAGCTGAAACGCCAATACTTGGCCACCTGATCCAAAGAACCGACTCAAGGAGAAGACCCTGATGCTGGGAAGGGTTGAGGACAGAAGGAGAAGGGGGTGACAGAGGATGAGATGGTTGGATGGCATCACTGACTCAATGGACATGAGTTTAAGCAAACTCCGGGAAACAGTGAAGGACAGGGAAGCCTGGCGTGCTGCAGTCCATGGGGTTGCAAAGAGTCAGACACGACTGAGCGACTGAACACCAGGAAGATAATACACCTTCTGTGGGACTTTACCTAATATCTCATTCTGCCTGGTCTTCCTCCCTCTGATCTGAAACCTCACATTCACATGAATCCTTGTCAGTGGGTAGGGTCTGCTTCTGGGGAGTCTCACCTTAGACGGTGGATTTTTTGTTTGTTTTAATTTCTGTTATGGTTGTTGCTTTGTGTTTTGTTTGGCTGCACTGGGACTTTGTTGCTGTGCATGGGCTTCTCACTTTAGGGGCTTCTTTCGTTGCAGGGCACCGACTCCAGGGCATGCAGACTTTAGCAGTTGCAGCATGCTGGCTTAGCGTCCCATGCATATGCGATCTTCCTGGACCAGGGATCAAACCCATGCCTGCTTCACTGGCGGGTGGATTCTTAACCACTGAACCACCAGGGAAGCTCCAAGACAGTGGGTTTTAAGCGGAAGCAAACTTATCTGGAACAGACAGTGAACAGAAATGAGCAAATTGTTTGCTGGGTCTAGGGGACCTCATCTAGAGGGGGACAGCCCCAGCTCAGCTCTGCCACAGCGGATGGCAGGCTCCACAATGCCTGAGAGCCCAGTTTCTCAAGAGAAGCCAGGTATAAGGATTTTAAAAAAAAGTGACATCTGATTTTTAAATATTGGCAATTAATTTCATAGACTCCATCTGTTGGCTCTTTTCAGTGATACGGGTCTGACCCAAACATGCCTGGAGACTAAATTCAGCCCTCTGGCCAATGCCATGCAACCTTGGGTCAAGAGCTTGACTGCAGAGCCCAGCATTACATGATGAGCAGAACTCTGATCAAGAGGCAGGAGACTTGGGATCTGTTCGGGTTTTACCACGTGTTTGCTGTGCCCCTGCTCTAAAAACCCTCTCTGAGCCTCAGTCTCCCCATCCATAGAATGGACACAGTCCAGCTTATCTCCCGGCGTGGTTATAGGACAGACCGACATAATTTATTCAGCATACAGGAGAGGCCAGCAATGTTCTGAGCATATAGTAAAATATTAACTCTTTCACTCTCCCCATCAGTCCTCAGAAGGAGATGCTACAAGTATCCTCATTTACAGGCAAGAAAGCTGAGGCTGGGAGAATTAATAACTTGCCCAACATCTCCTGGCTGATAAGCAGAGGAGCTGAGCTTCGAATCCGATCAAGCTGCGAGTCTGTGTTCTCAGCCACCGCACTTGGCTGCCTCTCAAGACTCATTCAAGTATCTTATAAACTGCTTTTTGTTGTTCTTTTGCAAGTGGGGAGGCAGGAATGGAGGGGTGGGGCCCCTTGGCTTTTTCTTAAGGCACGACAGCAGCTCCCAGGAGGAACTGAGCCGGGTTGATGCGGCGGTGCAGGCTTCCTGATCCCATCTGGACTGGAGCCAGTGCTGGGTCCAAACAACCCTCAGCCCTTTTCTTCTCATCAGAGCATTTCCCGTAAATGGTGGCTTTCTGCCTGCTGGCTCTCTGACCTGCCAGGGCTGGCAGCCAGGCGACACACAGGCTTCTCCTCCACGAGACCCATGCTTCCAAACTAGAGCTTGGGCTACCTGGCCCCACTGCCCATCCCATTCCAATCTGTGTCCATGATGCGTGCGTTTCTGGGAAAAACTTGGATTCAGATCATACCCACCCAGCGGGGAGTGGAATCCAGGCTTCTGTTTGCCCTGACCTGAAGTATCTTCTGCACAGTGGGCAGATATCTGCTGCCTGGCACATTCCCTAGAATCTCTCATCACTTCATCACTTACTCACCAGACACTGTTCCAATGTCCACAGTGTGCCTGACACTGTCCTCAGTGGATAGAAGGGGCATCCGTTTTTATTTTTTAAGCTTTTTTTAAAATGTGGACCATTTTTGGGTCTTCATTGAATTTCTTACAATATTGCTTCTGTTTTATGTTTTGATTTTTTCACCATGAGGCATGTGGGATCTTAGCTTCCCAACCAGGGACTGAACCTGCACCCCCTGCATTGGAAGTTGAAGTCTTAACCCCTGGACCACCATCTCAGGGTCACCTGTTCTTACGGAGATAATATTCGAGTGGTGGACAGGGGAGGAGAAAGATTGCCTAACTAATAAGAAACCAAGATAATTAGACATCATGGAAAGTGCTAGAAAGAGGACAAAACATGTCTAGATTCCAGACCCTAGAGAGGGATTGAGCGATTGGGTGGAACATGGGCTGGGAGTCAGTGAAGTCTTTTTGGAGAGAGACCTCATATTGTCAGTCCTAAGAAAATCTGGGGAGATAGGGCACTCCTGGAAGGGGAAACAGCAAGTGCAAAGGCCCTGAGGCAGGAAGGGGATTGGCGCTTCTGGAAATCTTAGACTCTGGCCCAGGGTTCCCAGAGCATAATGAGTGGAGGAGGGTGAGGCAGAAAAGATCAGTAGGCCCCACCAAGCAGAGTCCACTTGTGGCATCTTCTCTAATGCAGGCAGGACACAAACTGGACTTCCAGCTGCTGGGAGAGACCAGCACTGCGATCTTCCCAGCACTGCACCCATGGGAGGGACCCGCCAAGCTCCCAGCACTCCAACAGGAGGCCAGAGCTCAAGATGAGTACCAACCACCGCCTGCTCTCCCTGAAACAGCCCTGCCGTGAACTTGACATTTCTGCCCTTGGCCCAGCCCTTGAGTGATAAGAGCCCTTCTTCTCTGGCCTGTTTGCCGACTCCACAGCCTGGAGAGATGTCAGATGGCTTGGGAGGCCAGGCCGGACACATCAAAGCTTGCCTGTCCCTTTTGTCCCCTGCTTTGGAATTTCCCCTCTCCGGGGAGTGACCTGCTGGCCTAGCGAAGGCCTCCCCCTCATTCCAGGTGAGAGCAGAGACCAGAGCAAAGAGCAGGCTTCTGGCCCAAGGAGGCAGCATCACTGGACTGAGAGAAGAAGGCCTCCGCATGGTTAAGCAGCCAGCAGGGCTCACGCGAAATGACACGCCAGTGACCCAGCTGCGGGAAGGAGCGAAAGTGTCCAGCTCTTTAGTTCTCGTACCTCCTCACCAGGCAGGGCCCGTGTCATCAGGACACTGCCATTGGCTAAACAGTCGCATAGCAGGTAAGTAACTCGCAGACCTCGCCAGTTCCTAAGCCTTGCAGACTTTCTGCTCTTTATCTTGTGGGCCAAGGGTGGCCGGTACAGAGGGTTAAGCAGTGGGTAGAGAGTGTTTGATCAGGCCCGGAGCTGGAAGAGGCCCTGAGCTGCCCCCATTCCCCATCAGGTGGGAGCGCGGGCAGGAAGCAGCAGCCCCATGCCTGTCTTTCCCAGGCTAGCAGCCCCATCTCACACTCAGCCAGGCACTCCCGCTGGATCTGCCTACCTGGTGCCTGGCAGTGCCCCTGCGCCCCCCTCCCAAATTGGGGCGCCAGAGCTAACAAGTAAGAATAAGGGAGCCTGGTGGAATTGAACTGGAGGTAAGCAACTTTTTAGGATAAGTATGTCCCATGCAATATTTGGGACATGACAGCAACCGTGTTAGTCACTCAGTCGTGTCCAGCTCTGTGACCCCATGGACTGTAGCCTGCCAGAATCCTCTGTCTATGGGATTCTCTGGGCAAGAATACTGGAGTGAGTAGCTAGCTGTTCTCTTCTCCGGGGGCTCTTCCTGACCCAGGGATCGAACATGGGTCTCCCACATTTCGGGCAGATACTTGACTGTCTGAGCCATAAGGAAGCCCATTCGGGACATATCTATACTGAAAAGTTACCGGTTGTTTATCTCAACTTCAGCTTTACCTGGTGTCCTCTGTTGCCTCTGGGAACCCTGACTCCAGGCCCCTGAAGCTGCCTACCTGTTCCCGTGCCTCACCTTCCTGCTACCCCCACAGAAGCTGCGCCCACTTCACAGACGTCCTCCCACCTGACCCGGGCCCTGTCCCTCTCCAGCCATGGCAGGTGCCCAGAAGGCAGGGCAGTGAGCCGAAGCGGGAGTGGGCTCCTCCCGTGGGCTTCCCGTGGGGCGCCCACACACCTTTCTGACAGCAGGTGGAACACAGAGTGGAGTCCTCGATTTCTATTCAGATGGACCTCAGCTGTGTCTGGGTCTCTATTTCCCCATCTGTGAGATGGGTAGGGAGAGAATCGCTGTCCTACACACACCCCCAGGGCCTTCACTCACCTGCTCCTCTACTTCCTCTGGGTATGAGTCTAGACACAGGGTCCTTCCCTCCCAGCGCTGAGATTCTAGTTCCGAGAGAATACAAATGACCAAACACAGCAAGCAAGAGGGACGAGTTAGGGGGCACATGAAAAGTCCCTCAAGAACTCAAAACAGAGACAGCAAAGGTGTAGAGATGATAGCTGGGTCATTAGGCTGGGGGTCTGGAAGGGAGGCTTGGAGCCTCCTTGTCATCAGCACCATGATAAATCAGTGGGTGCACGAGGGAGCACTGATGCAGAAAACAAAACAGAACAGCCTGTGCAAAGGCCCTGAGGAAGAAAAGACCCACGTGGGTGTGTTGTAATGACTGGTGGAATCTGGCCAGCGTGCAGATGCAGAGTGAGCCTCTGAGCTGAAAGAGGGGAGCTTGTCCTGCCCTGCAAAGCCGTATGAGCCAGGGTTGGAGTTTGGGGTCCACCTAATGGGAGGGGGAAGGTGGGAACCACTTACCTGAGGATGGAGACCCAAGTTTCCTGCTCCCATCTTTGTACAGGACAGGGTGCAGCTCTGGCAGCAGAAATGGAAGGGATGGAGGGCCCTGTGAAATCTGTGCGAAGTGGAAAGATAAGAGGGCCTGGGAAAAATCTTGTTTGCTGGGGACTCTGATGAGACTCCTGTAACAGTCTGTAGATAAGGCCTAGTCCTTGCTGTTTATCCGGCACCCAGGCTCTGTCACAGGCTTCCCTGGTGGCTCAGATGGTATAGAATCTACCTGCCAGTGCAGGAGACTGGGGTTCAATCCCTGGGTGGGGAAGATCCCCTGGAAAGGGTATGGCAACCCACTCCAGCATTCTTGCCTAGAGAATTCCATGAACAAAGGAGTCCAGTGGGCTACAGTCCAGGGATTGCAAAGCTGTTGAACATGACCGAACCACACACTCCGTGTGTTCTGATTGAACACACAGCTCTGTGCCAGTCTCTACCTTGCAGTGGTATTTCTTTGGCAAGTCAACTACACTGGGGGAGAGCTGGTGGGATGCAATGCCCTACACAGCAGTCTGAGAATGTGGAGTCCGCCACCCTCTGGAAAGTCATAGGACACAGACCATGAGAAGATGCAAAAGACCAAGGATCTGGGTCCTTCACAAATACATTGTATGAGAGGAGGGAGGAGAGGAACCTTCTGGTTTAGAGATCTATCTGTGTAGAGGACTTCCCTGGTGGCTCCGTGGTAGAGAATCCGCCTGCCAAGCAGGGGAGGCAGGTTCGATTCCTGGGTCGGGAAGATCCCCTGGAGGAGGAAAAGGCAACCCACTCCAGGATGCTGCTGCTAAGTCGCTTCAGTTGTGTCTGACTTGTGCAACCCTGTAGACGGCAGCCCACCAGGCTCCCCCGTCCCTGGGACTCTCCAGGCAAGAACACTGGAGTGGGTTGCCATTTCCTTCTCCAATGCATGAAAGTGAAAAGGGAAAGTGAAGTCGCTCAGTCATGCCCGACTCTTAGTGACCCCATGGACTGCAGCCTACCAGGCTCCTCCGCCCATGGGATTTTCCAGGCTAGAGTCCTGGAGTGGGGTGCCATTGCCTTCTCCGCCACTCCAGTATTCTTGTGTGGAAAACCCCATGGACAGAGAAGCCTGGCGGGCTACAGTCCATGAGTCACAGAGTCGAACATGATTTAGTGACTAATTAACAACTGCCTGTGCATGACTCACCTGCATGGCGTGGCCCTGCTTGGGATGGGACTGGAAAAAACTATGGGAAATACAAATATTTAAGAAACAATCAGGAAATGAACCCTGACAGGATTTTGGATAAGATCTCTAACACAAAGGATTATTATTCATCTGTTAGGCATGATGATATTGAAGCTTTTAAAAATGTACATAAAATTTGAATACCATACAATTCATCCTTTTAAAGTGTAACATGCAGTGAGTTTTAGGATATTCCCCAAACTGTAAAATCATCAGCACTATCTAATTCAGGAACATTTTCATCACCCACAAAAGAGACTTTGTAGTAACCAGCAGCCATCCCCTTGTTCAGTTACTCAATCATGTCCGACTCATTGTGGCCCCATGGACTATAGCACACCAGGCTTCCTTGTCCTTCACCATCTCCTGGAGTTTGCTCAGATTCATGTCCATTGAGCTGGTGATGCCATCTAGCCGTCTCATCCTCTGTCATCCCCTTCTCCTCCTGCCTTCAGTCTTTCCCAGCATCAGGGTCTTTTCCAATGAGTCAGCTCTACTCATCAAATGGCCAAAGTATTGGAGCTTCAGCTTCAGCATCAGTCCTTCCAATGAATATTCAGGGTTGATTTCCTTTAGGATTGACTGGTTTGATCTCCTTGCAGTCCAAGGGACTCTCAAGAGTCTTCTCCAGCATCACATTCTTAAAGCATCAATTCTTCAGCACTCAGCCTTCTTTACAGTCCAACTCTTACATCCATACATGACTACTGGAAAAGCCATAGCTTTGGACTTTAGTCTGCAAAGTGATGATGTCTCTGCTTTTTAATATGCTGTCTAGGTTTATCATAGCTTTCTTTCCAAGGAGCAAGTGCCTTTTAATTTCATGTCTATAGTTACTGTCAGCAGTGATTCTGGAGCCCCAGGAAATAAAATCTGTCACTGCTTCCACTTTTCCCCTTCTATCTGTCATGAAGTGATGGGACTGGATGCCATGATTCCAGTTTTTTGAATGTTGAATTTTAAGTTAGCTTTTTCACTCTCCTCTTTCACCCTCATCAAGAGGCTCTTTAGTTCCTCTTCACTTTCTGCTGTTAGAGTGGTATCATCTGCATATCTGAGGCTGTTGCTATTTCTCCCGCAATCTCCCTTAACTCAATGAAGCTATGAGCCGTGCATGCAAGGCCACCCAAGACCAACAGGTTATAGTAGAGAGTTCTGATAAGACGTGGCCCACTGGAGGAGGCAATGGCAAACCACTCCAGGATTTTTGCCCTGAGAACTCCATGAACGGCATGAAAAGTCATCCCCTAGCCCTTGGCAAACACTAACCTGCTTTCTGTCTCTCTGGATTTGCCAGTTCTGGACATTTCATATAAATAGAATCAGGTAACATGTGCATCCAGTCTCTTTCACTGAGCATCATGTTTACAAATTTCACTGAGGCTGTAGCAGGTATGGGCGCTTCACTCCGTTTTGTGTTTTTTGCTGGGTCTTCGTTGCAGCGCATGTAGGTTTCTCTAGTTGCAGTACTGGGGTTTAGTTGCCCCCCAGCATGTGGGATCTTAGTTCCCTGACCAGGGATCAAACCACATCCCCTGCATTGGAAGGCGGATTCTTAACCACTGGACCACCAGGGAAGTCTTCACTTCATTCCTTTTTATTGCAAAAGATTATTCATCATATGGATAGCGTGAGTTTTGTTTAATCCTCATCAACTGACAGACATTTGGGCTGTTTCTATGCTTGGGCTACTAAGAATGATGCCTGTCTGAACATTCCTGTACAAGGTATTTTATAAACATGTTTTCAGTTCTCTTGGGGCTATACTTAGGAGCGAGATTGCTGTGATTTTGTTTTTCCAAGGGTCCATTTTCAGAGCTATGTATCAAAATATTAAAGTGAAATGATAAGATGCTGGGGTTTGCTTCAAAATCATACAGAAGAAGGGGACTTTCTCTGCTGGTCTGGTGATAAAGAAACCTGCCTTTCAATGTAGCAGACGTGGGTTCAATTCCTGGTCAGGGAACTAAGATCCCACAAGCTGCGGGGCAACTAAGCCTGCCTTCATGATGAAAGAAACACCTGGCACAACCAAGAAAAAAAAAAGTCACACGGAAGAAGGAAATAGGGGATGGATCAATACAAAAGGAAGAGCTGTTTTGAGAATTTTGAACCAGGACAAGTACACAAGTGTTATTACGCTGTTTATATTTGTTTCAACCTGGGCATAAAAATTCTTTTCAATGCTGAGGCTCAGTTCAGAGTGACTTCCCTGTCCTCCTCTTGAATTCCCAGACGGTCACGCTCTAGAATAGAAATGTAATGCGAGCCACATGCGTCGTGGGAAATGTGCTCCTAGCCACATCTGAAAAAGTAAAATCAGGGCAAGTTGATTTTAATTGCACTTTAACCCAATACACAATCATTTCAGTATGGGAGAAGTTTAAAAATTATGAGAATATATGTTACATCCTTTTTTCCTACTAATCCTTCAAACCCCGGTGGGGATCTGATACTGACAGAACATCTCCATCCGGTCTTACCCCATTTCAACGGCTCCATAGTGCCTTCCCAGGTTGGACAGGGACACTTGTTTGGGCCATTGAGAGGACAATGTGCAGGGCCATTTTCAGACAACTTTTGTGACTTTTTAAAAAAAATTTGATTGTTTTTATCCATCTACAGTTTTCCCCAGTGGCTCAGTGGTGAAGAATCCACCTGGCAATACAGGAGACAAGGGTTCGATCCCTGGGTAGGGAAGATCCCCTGGAGGAGGGCATGGCAACCCACTCCAGTGTTCTTGCCTGGGAAATCCCATGGACAGAGAAGCCTGGTGGGGCTCCTTGGGGTCGCAGAGAGTCAGACACGACGTAGAGACTAAACACCGCATCATCCACCTACAACTGGAGTGTTGGCTCAAAAAGGGCAAGCACCTTCTGTGTCTTGCCAAGTGCTATGGCCCTGTGTCTAGACCAGTGTATCAAGCACAGAGCAGGTGAGGGCTGAGCAAGTGAAGGACCCAGGAGTGTGCAGGGCAATGGATCTCTGCCCATTTCACAGATGGGGAGTCAGGGGCGCCGGCGCAGCTGGGGCCCATATGGACAGAAATCCAGGGCTCACCACAGGCACCACCAACCCCCAGCAAGGTGAACAGAGATTCTGAGAGAAGCCTCCAAGAGGGACTCACCTCCTCCCTCAGCCCTCTGCCCTGCCTTCCGGGCACCGGCTGTGTCTGGAGAAGGACAGGGCCAGGTCAGGTGCGAGGAGGCCTGTGAAGTGGGCGCAGCTTCTGCGGGGAAGCAGAAAGGCCAGAGGCCCGGGGGCAGTTGACAGCCCCCCAGGTGGGAACCAGCTTCACGGGCCTGGATGCACTCTGACCTGGAGCTACGAGTGCCAGAGGCAACAGAGGACACCTCCAAAGTTGAGAAAACTGATAAATATTTTAGTATAAGTACATCCCCCAAATTGCATGGGATATACTTATACTAAAAAGTTGTTTACCTCAAGTTCAATTTCACCAGGACTCTTATTTATTTATTTTTATTGAAATATAGCTGATTTACAATATTATGTTAGTTTCAGGTATACAGCAAAGTGATCCAGTTACACGTTTTTTTCCATTATGGCTTATGACAGGATATGGAATATAATTTTCTGTGTATACAATAGGACCTTGTTCTTCATCTGTATTACATATAGTAGTGTGTTTCTTCTAATCCCCAGCTCCTAATTTTTTCCTCCTCCAGTTCCCCTTCGGTAACCTATGTCTGTGAGTCTGTTTCTGTCTTGTCAACAAGTTCATGGGTACTGTTTTTCCTTTTTTAGATTCCACTCATAAGTGATAACATATGGTATTTGTCTGCTTACTTCTCTTGGTATGGTAATCTCTAGGTTCATCCACATTGGTATAGAAGGCATTCTTTCATTTGTTTTTATGATTGAGGAGTATATATATCACATTTTCTTTATCCATTCATCTGTCGATGGACACGTAGGTTGCTTCCATGTCTTGGCTATTGTAAATAGTGCTGCTATAAACATTGAGGTGCATGTATCTTTTTAAATGGGAATTTCCTCCAGATGTGTATGCCCAGGAGTGGGATCGCTGGATCATATGGGAACTCTATGTTCAGTTTGTTAAAGAACTTCCATACTGTTCTCCACGGTGGCTGCACCAATTTATATTCCCATCAACAGCGTAGGAGGATTCCCTTTTCTGCACACCCTCTCCATCACTTATATTTGTAGATGTTTTGGTGGTGGCCATTCTGACTGGGGTGAGGAGATGCCTTGTTGTAGTTTTGATTTCCATTTCTCTAATAATTAGCGATATTGAACATCTTTCCATGGAACTGTTGGCCATCTGTATGTCTTCTTTGGAGAAATATCTATTTAGGTCTTCTGCCCATTTTTCGATTGGGCTGTTTATTTTTAGTTTGAGCCGTATGAGCTGCTTCTTTATCTTGGAAATTAGACCCCTGTCAGTTGCATCGTTTGCAAATATTTCCTCCCATTCTGGAGCTTGTTTCTTCTGTTTGTTTTCAGTTTCTTTTGCAGTGCAAAAGCTTATGAGTTTGATTAGAAATTTATTTTTGATTTTATTTATATTGCTTTGGGAGACTGACCCGAGAAAACATTGTTGTGATTTATGTGAGAAAGAGTTTCGCTGTGTTCTCTTGCAGGCCCCTGACTCTTCCTTACTAGGTCTGGCAACCCGATGTGGGGGAAAGCAGGACCACTGCCAGGTGCCAGGGGGGCAGATCTTAGGAACCAGTGGGGATGCCAGGCCGAGAGGGTGAGAAGGGGCTGCTGGCCCAGGAATGGCAGGCCTGGGGGCTGCCGCTCCCCCTGCCTGAGATGGGATGAGGGCAGCTCAATGCCTTTGCCAGCCCCAGGCCTGATCACACACACCCTCCCCACACTCACTTCTTAACCCTCCCTGCCACCCACCTTTCTCCTGCAGAATAAAGAGCAGAAAGTCTGTGTGGCTCGGAGCCCAGCATGGTCCACTCAGGCCGACCTCTCCCACCTCTCTCAGCCAGGCTCTGGACTCCCACGTTTGGCCGTATCAATCCAATCCAAGCCTTTGCTTTCTGGTCCAGGCCTGTGGGGTCCTGTTTCAGGCAGAGGGCCATGCAAGGTACCCTGTTCTGGCTGCAATTTGTCCCAGGCACACACAGATGGGGTGGAAGCCCTGTGGGGTGGGCAGCACACATAGGGCCTGAGCCTCAGGCCAGAGTCATTCCTTCTGCTGAGGGATATCACCTTAATGGGGGGACCAAGAGCTGGACATATAGTTATCCAGCCCCCAGGGGTTTCTTGGGTCCCAATTTCTTCTCCTGATGACCACAGGCAGTATTACCAGGGCCACTATTTCCTGAATCCCTACTCTGAGCAAAGCACTCAACATGTGTTTTCTCTAGTCCTTGCATCATCCCAGCCAGGTGAGAGGAGGTGTGGTCCCATTTTACAGATGTGGAGACTGAGGCCAGAGAATTGAAGCCTCTTGCCCCAGGCCACCCAGCCAGGAAGTGGTGGAACCACATTCCCAGCTGGGTTGCCTGACTCTACAGGTCCACCTCCAAGGACCACCCAGAGGCCAGTGCCTGCCTGAGCCTGAAGCCCCTTCCCTTCAGATGTTCTGGCTTCAGTGCTGGAAGTCACACTGCAGGGACCAGAGTTGGGGGCTGTTTCTCAAAGCTCTGTTCCCCAAGCCTCTCCTGGGCCAAGACCAGCAGAGGTGTCTCGAGGCAGGATTCAGTAGTCATATTCAGTGATGCTGGTGTGAGGGGAGACGGTCAGTGTTTCCTAGAAGTCTCTGAACCCAAGGATTCCCCACTGTTCTTATTAAAAGCAGATTCCCGGGACTGGCCCTGGAGCCTCAGGGGCCCTGGAATCTGCATTTAATCTGCAGCCCCAGGTTACTCCACCTGCAATGCAGGAAACATAGGTTTGATTCCTGGATCAGGAAGATCTCCTGGAGAGGGAAATGGCAACGCACTCCAGTTTTTCGCCTGGAGAATCTCATGGACAGAGGAGCCTGACTGGCTACAGTTCATGGGGTCGCAAAGAGTCAGATACGATTGAGCACGCAGACCCCGGTTAAACCACTGCAGCTGGTTTCAAAGCCAATGATGAATTTCCTGCAGAATCCCTGGGCTCTCTGCCCACTCTGAAACTCCATAGGCTGACTCTGCAGAGGATCATCCAGGTGTGGGAGGAAGAGAGGGAGGGAGCGCTTTCCCCAGAGGGGAGCGCTTTCCCCAGAGCCCCCAGTTCTGGCCCCACCTCTGCACTCTCAGCTGGCAGCCGCCTGAGGAAAGCTCAGGAGCACGTGGCTTCCACGTGGCGGGGGCTGAGACTCTTCTCCAGGTACCCCCAACCTGAGGACTGAGAATGACAGTTTGACCCCAAATGGGGCTTCCAAGGGGGCTTTCCTACCTCTTCACCCCCTTAAGGGCTCTCTGAGCCCCAACTTAACAGACACCAACAGCTGGTGATTCTCAGAATCAGAGGAAAAGCCCCTAAATGTTCTGTAACGGCTTCTTACCCTCACCTGCCCTCTGCTGTAGCTCCTTGTCTCCCCTCCACCCCCCACCCCATTATCCCTCCCAGGCAGTTGCAGCCAAGCTGGGGAGGGTAGCTTAGGGTAGCTTAGCCTCTCAGCGTGACACTCTTCTTTGCCTGGAGCAGGCTTTGGCCTGGAAGAGCCAACAGGCTTTTCTAGAAAGCCAGGCCTTGGTGGTGGTTTGGTTGCTAAGTCATGTCCAACTCTTGGGACCCCATGGACTGTAGCCCGCCAGGCTCCTCTGTCCATGGGATTTCCCAGGCAAGAATACTTGAATGGGTTGTCATATCCTTCTCCGGGATCTTCCTGACCCAGGGATCAAACCAGCATGTCCTGCATTGCAGGAATTCTTTACTGCTGAGCCACCAAGGAATCTCTCTGGTGGTTGAGATCCTTACAGTTCAAAGGGTGGTCCAGAGGCCTGCAACATTAGCATCATGGGGGTGCTGTTATCAACGCAGGCTCCCAGACCCCCTGACTCCCAAGAGGGTACATTCCAGGAGAAAGTACCCTCCCTCCACGCACACCTGGCAGACCCTTCGTGGGATCAGTTTAGGTAATGCCTGCCCAAGGCTCAGAGCTTAGGTACCTTCTGGCACCTCTGTCCCTACCCCTCCCTCCTGGCAGCCACCCACCTCTGCGGGGATCAGTGGGGAGTGAACTGTGTTGGGACTTTGGAAACCACCAGTGCTTTTCTGAGTCACCAGGGATGGAAGACAGGTCCCTACTGCCCATGGGGGAGGGCAAAGGGCAGGACTAGGGGCCTTGGCATCGAGACTCTTTGACCTCTGCTCCTATGTGGGTGGCCAGGAGGAGGCGAGGGCAGAAAGTAGAGGGGAGTGACCCTGTCCCAGGCCAGGAAAAGCTATCTGGTGACAAAGCCTTCCTTTGTGGGAGATAACTGGGAAGGCTTTTATATCCATTTGTTGTTATTGTTCAGTCGCTAAATCGTGTCTGACACTATGGGACCCCATGGACTGTAGCCAGCCAGGTTCCTCTGTCCATGGGATTTTCTGGGCCAGAATGCTCGAGTGGGTTGTCATTTCCTTCTCCAGGTGATCCTCCTGGACCAGGGATTGAACCTGCATTGCCTGCATTGGCTGGCAGATTCTTTACTACTGAGCCACCAGGGAAGCAGAAACACTACTATTACTGCTAATAATAGTTACTTTGTTCACAGTGTGTGTCTGGCACCAGGATGAAGGCAACGTCACGGTGGGCGGCCCTGGGACCCGCCACAGCTGCAGCAGGTTCACCTGTTAAAAGGCAGAATCCGGAACTCCACTCCAGGCCTTACAAATCTCCCCGGTTGGCCTGGGAAATTGTTTTTAATTAAGGCCCTAGGGAATTCTTTGGGGTCGAGTATTTGGGGAAACAGGCCTTCTCCAGCCGTGAGAGACGCTGCCCAACACTGAGATTCATTCTTGCACTCGCTCCCTCCCTCAGTCGACATCTATGGAACATCCACCTGGTTCACTGACCCACTCTCTCTACTCCTCCAGGATCACGGATCCGGGTTCCCGAATCCTCCTCTGAGCCCAAATCGTCCCCTCCCTGCCGCCGCTCCGTCTTCACCCTCCATCCTTGCGTTGAGCATCAGCTCTCTCTCCTAGGCGGTGTTCCCAGAGAGCTGGGCCAGAGGGACCCTCACAAGCCCCGCCCCTGCCCGG